>BMAO01004375.1:0-24434 GCA_019973975.1 Trichonephila clavata | reverse complement strand
AGTAAACGACAGCTCCGTAAGCCACTTCAGACGAATCTGCAAAACCCTGAAGGACGACTTTTAACCATGTATCGGTTAGAATAAATCTATTTATTTTCACCGTTTCAATACACTTGAAGGTGGTTACAAACTCCTTCCATTCTTTGGCAATTTCATCTGGTAGCACATCATCCCAATCCAGTTTTTGCTGCCATAATCTCTGTAAAAGGACCTTTGCTCTAGTTAACACTGGACCCAAGAAACCCAGAGGGTCATAAAGCCTCGTTATGACATTCAGTACTTCACGTTTAGTAAACGATGATTTACTCAAAATTGAGACTTTAAAACACAAAACAATCTTGTAACGGCTTCCAATTGATGCCTAACGTTTGCACAGATAAGTCGGACTCAGCTGAGAAGGAGTGCTCAACGTCGGACGACGATGAACTATTCAACAACTCAGGAGAGTTAGAAGACCACTTGTGAAGTACCATTCCGCAAGATTGCAGGGCATCTTGTAGTTCTGACTGTAGCCGACGGGCAGTCTCTATATCAGGCGCTCCACTAACGATATCGTCCATATAGGTATCGTGCAGCAATGCTTCTGAGGCCAGAGGAAATCTCGTTTTCTCATCTTGAGCCAACTGTTGCAGGGTCCTTATAGCAAGAAAAGGAGCGTTGGACATTCCATAAGTTACAGTTTTCAAACGATAAGTTACGATCTCTTCCTCAGGTCCAACCTTCCACAGGATACGCTGAAGGTTTCCCTGACTCGCTTCTACAAGAATCTGCCTATACATCTTTTGTATATCTGTAGTGAAGGCAAACCTGTGTCTCCGAAATCGAATAATAGTCTCAAAGACATCTTCCACCACGTATCCTTTCATTAGTATATCATTTAGACTTAGGCCTGTTGTAGTAGAGGATGAAGCATTGAATACAACTCTCAGTTTTGTTGTCAGTTTATCAGGGTGAAAAATACTATGGTGGGGTATATAGTACTGTATGGGCGGTTCATTTGACTCAACAATCCTTTCCATATGACCCAACTCCTCATACTCACTCAAAAAATCCGTATACAAAGACAAATATTCCGAATCCCTAGACAAACGCTTCCACAACGAATTAAGTCATCCTGACGCCATGGCCAAGGAGAAAGAAGGCTTTTTTCCTGTACTCTGCAATTGTGATGCTCAATCCTAGCTCTCACTAATCGAATCTCTTTTGGGAGTATTTTTTCTTTTTTTTCCATTCAGGGCGAGCTAGAATTGAGCATCACAATTGCAGAGTACAGGAAAAAAGCCTTCTTTCTCCTTGGCCATGGCGTCAGGATGACAGGCCAGCCACATTCAGAGGACTCTACAGCTGTCAAGTTTTACGACTTTTACCAAGGAGGTCCAGAGGGGATAACGGTTTCACAGTTCTACAAGTGCTCGGGTCGTCTCTAAGGGGAATTCAACAATATTCTCCCCAATACGGCGGGCACATTATTTCCAGTGTACAGTCTCTTCGATGGCGTTTGCTGCCCCTCCTTATTTCGTCGAAACGGCCGGACACAAGGCAGATTATTTCTCTTCATCACCTTCACAACAGAAGGGGGACTTCTTCCTTTCCTTCTGCACTTACGTCACCCCGGGCTCCCACGTCAGGCTCAAGGGATTCCCCTCCGGTTTACTTCTTCTTTTCTCTTGCAGTTATGTCATCCCAAGTTTCTTTTATTTTGACAATCATATGTGCGAATACCCCGCCTAGAATTTCCCGGGGACGGTGAGTCATAAATCACTCCTCTAGTCGGCGCGACATTGTATCCCCAGGTTCGTATCCTGGTCACGGCATCAAATGATGCGGCGCTGACTAATTTTACTTTAAACTAACATCTTAAAAACTACCCAGGTTCGCTTATTTAACTTAGTCCGCATGAACATAGTGGCTAGTACTTTAAATGAATTATTGAGACAACGCAAAACTAATGACATTACTCGGATTAAAATTAAAATAAATTAGTTTATTACAATTTGAACACATTAAGAAATTTACATTAGATTAAGCACTAGTAAAATTGAAGAATAAAAGAACTATGAACAAACAATATGAATTTCACTTATCTGAAACGGAGGCGAGGTGATGGGGGCTGGCATTGTCCACCGGACAATAAACTAAAGTTTGTCCTAAAATTTGGGAATCAAATTAGAATTATTATGAGTGAGAATCTGCTGAAAATTGTCGCTCGGCGCCCTTTTAAGTGAGGGCAAATTCCACCCTTTGTGCCTGAGCGCACTCTTTGTCAAAACCGCCATTGGTCAATTACCAAGCGCAAAGTTACAAAAGTTGCATCTTTAAATTCAATTTATGGGTCCGTTCACACTGCATGACCGTTGACAAACCCCGTGACACCCCGTGCTGGTCCCCAGCAAAGGAATTCCAACAACATCCTGTAAACAAGGGGGAGATACAAATTACTGATTATTTGGGGGCCAACTCCATTGACGGCCAGCCTCCCATCAGTTCATTGTGTGGGAGGAATCTGGGTATTGTCCCCTCGGAATAACGTGTTGAATGGAACCTTCAAAAATAGCCAAACCACATGCAAAACAACTTGTGCAGCATGCCCATCTGGTGTTAAAATACTGGTAATGTGCAAAAGAGATGTCCATTGTCCGACCATGATGCCCCTCCTAACTATGAAGCCTCGTGTGGGGTTAATGCGATGCTAAACGATATGGGCCCAAGAAATTGCCACATCCATCATTCCTCCATAAACGAAATCGGGATTTATTTGAAAAAGTACTCTATGTATTTTGTTGACACATAACGATAACGCTGACATAAAATCAAGCGTGCAGTCCAGTGGCTATCTAACTTGCACGCTACTGTCACTAATGCAGCCTGTTAAGGATGATTTTGTTGCCGATAGAAGCACTCTCTGATGATGGTAGGACGCCCTGAACATCAATTGTCGTGGTAAATGGGTTTGTTGTTATTTCTGACGTCACTGAATAGACGATATAGTCAGATGGAGGCCCACAAAATCCATTGAGGTAAAGTGCTAATGTACATCTGTCATTAGCCCCAGCTTTGAGCCCCATACGGGTGACAGTACGATTTGGCTCGATTCCACCCCAAATTTGAAGGAGAACACCCTGGGGAGTGGTCAACGGCCCTTTCGCCTGAGTTCTTTTTCCACCAAACTCACGAGAAAATTTGCGGCTCAAGGCTATTTAGAGTGCTCCATTCCGTGTATAGGAACTATACATTTACAAACATCCATCCCTTCTCCAGGATTCAAACTCAGGCCTTACGGTGCCGCAGTCAGCTTCACTACTACCATAACGGATGGGTGGCAGTGGTAAATGTGTCTCGAAGAACCATTCGGAGAATCTGCCTGTCAGTGCGATCTGTTGTGCATCTGTGCGGTCCAGTGCCTCTCCGTCGAGTTTTCGGATGATCTCGCCTCTTTCTTGGCTAACATAACTGAATTGACTTACACCCTGTCCAAAACGAGTGACATCGTCAAAACGAGGTTATATAACTCTAAAGTATGGTCTCGTTCCACAGGTGATAACTGCCGGAATTCAGCTTGATGACGTCTTTAATGCATATTTTACACTCCTCCATTATTTTTGATGCTACAATCTATCCCTGACAAATTGTATGTATGGACATGTATGGAGTTAGATAGCTGCTGGCTTTTACAGCAAAAACATTTCATCATGTGACCAACTATGCACTTATATTTGTCATTTACATGTTTTTTTATCTTACCGCAATTTATCTTTAGTACTTCACTTTCTTTGCTCTTAAGGAAGGGGTATATAAAGGCGTTTTTATTTTGTTTTGCGGGGTTATGAATGTTTTAAATCAAACGTTCCCAAATTATGAAAAAATAATGTAGGCAATTTCGGTAAAAATAATGTAATTACAATTTTACTCTCGATAATTCTTCTTCTTGAAAAAATAAATAAATATCGACCTGTTCCTAATTTATGATTAAAAGATAAGAGAACAAAAAGGCTGTCTCAATTTTTAATTCGTTTTTAGTACTATATAAGAAAACAACTTATGTATCTGTATCTGTACGGAGCATTATATAAGTCTAATTTCACAAATTTTAGCATAGATTAGAATAATTTTAAATTCATCTATTTCTCTTTTTAATAATGGTACATGTTTTTGAAGGTTACACACACATAATAAGAATTTTTTTAAATTCATCTAAGTTCCTTTGCACTGAAAAAATTCGATTCAAGTTTATTTATAAAATGATAAACATGATGAAAAAAAATGCTAAAATGTAGTCTTCAGAAAATAAGATATAGTAAAAGGGCAGAGTAGGACATAGGCTGTGATTTATTTCTTTTTATATTCAAAAGGAATTTAACTGATTAGCTATTTAGTAATTAAAAAAATGATAGATGAAATTTCACAGATCATGTAGCCACTGTACAATTAGATAGATACTGAATTTTTATTGACTTTAGTGGCATTTATCGAAATTGGGAAGTAAATCATTTTAAGGATAACACAATTGTGTGTTTTAGAGGTTGCGCTTTATGAGTTAAAGTTATTTGATCAAAGTCATTTCCTACTTAGGACAACAAAGAAAAATTTTATTTTAGTTACTTTTTATTAAATAATTACAATTAATATAAATATGTACACACATATGACAGAATCACAATATTAAGTGGCAAAACTCCTTTTAAATTAACATTAAAATTTTTTTTAACCACATTTAAATTTGTTATTACATTTTTTATATAATAAAAGTTTAACATAATATTCAAGAATTTATCTTAAAACCAGTGGAAAAAGAATACTGTCGTCTAACTAAATCTTCACCACAAATTTAACAAAAGCTGTTTTATCCAATGATGTTGCCATCTAAAGGAATAATATCGACTGAAATATATATCTCAAACTATAATTAATTAATTAAATTTAATTAATGAAATAAAATTTTAAAAAACTCTATTACCTTCAAGTGTTATCCACTATAAAATTAAAAAATGATTTGAACTTGACTGGGTGAATAAAAAATATTTTATTAACAATTGAAATTTGAACAAGATTTATAAAGAAAAACAGGGAGAGTTGAACTAATGGTAGGAATTGGTTAATAATAGGCCACTTCAATATATTTTCGCAAATGAATTCGAAAATACGACTTTTAGCTTTTGGTTGTTTTTAAAAAATAAAGTCAAATTTCGTATTGAATCTATCCCTGCTTATTCACCGGATATACTGCTTGTTGATCCTGTCTGGAATTTCAACAGTCGGAGTCTTGCTCGTTTGAAAACTTATTCAAAGAGCCATAGGTTCGAATAAAAGCAATCAAAAATGCTTTTCCATAAATCAAAATATAGATAGATTCAGAATGTATTGAATTCGATGCTGCATTTTATAAAGGTGGTTGGATTGATCTCACACTGGTATTTTTCTTTGTAAATTTGACTATGTCAATACAGGTTATTTGTTGATAAAACTATTCCATTCGAATGAATCTTGCATGCGTTTGAGTTCTGACAAACAGAAATAATACACACACGTATACGTACACATTACATACATGCATATACATACACCGTATACATGTACATATACACATACACACACACGATACATACACACACATGAATACATACACACACACGTATACATACACACATATACATACACACACGTATACATACACATACACGAACAAATATATATGCATTATTAAGAAAAGTTTGATTTTTGTTCGCTTCTTTGTCAAAAGAGTACTGTGACAGGAAAGATTGTTTGCAGGCCAAGACAGAGTACTGTTTAATAAAGTTAAATGAATAGGAGTGGCATTAGAGACAAAAATAGATGTCTGAAAAATTCCAGAAAACCTTAGAAAACCCAAGTTCTTTTTAAACGATATAAGGACGATAGAAAGAAGCAACATTGCAGTCAAACATTTGACAGTGATTGTGAGCTACATTAGCCTTATGTGAAATTGTGGGAACGAATTTGAATTGTTGTGTTCAGTATATGCGTGATATTTGAATCTGTACTGTCTGTACTTATATTTCGAAGCTATTCCTTTACATTTGAAAAGAAACCAGCCAAGTAACAATATACAAAGGGTGATCAAATGAAAAGGTACGAAACGACATAAAAATGAAACAGTTAAATATTTGCATATTCCGCCAAGGGAGAATGTAGCGAGACATCTCGGGATGCCATTGGAGACTCTGACTGGGATCGGATCGTGCGCGGGTGCCCGCATGCGCAGGAGAGAGCAAAGGCTCTTATAAAAAGCGGCGTCCAAATGATGCGAGCACAGAATTACTCGAGCACAGAAAAAGCATTAACTCCGATGTGTACTGTGAGACACTCCGACGCCTACGCAGGTCCATCAAGAACAAAAGGCCGGGGCTGCTCACGGTGGGTGTGGTTCTGCTCCATGATAACGCGCGTCCACACGTCTCCAGAGTCACACAAATGGAACTGGACAAGTTCCAATGGGAGACGTTGGACCATCCGTCCTACAGTCCGGACATGTCACCCTGCGATTTCCATGTGTTTGGTCCACTGAAGAAACACCTGAAAGGAAAGCGCTTCAACTCGGACGACGTACTCAAGGACACTGTGAAGGACTGGGTCTCGTCACAGCCACAGGAATTCTGGGAACAAGGAATCCTGCTGCTTGTTCATCAGTGGGATCGTTGTGCTCAGGCCTATGGTGTATATTTTGAATAAAGTCTATATTTGTACCCACCGTGTCGTTTCGTACCTTTTCATTTGATCACCCCTTGTATATTTCTGATTGTTTAATACATTTCATTATTTTTGTGTTCGCTTCAAAAACAGTTTAAATAATAAAATGCATTCTAACTTCACAAGGCGTTTTTATTTTACAAAATGCCTAATAATATCAATATTGCCCGGGGGGACGCAAACAAATTCAATTGCTTATAAAATGTTTTTTTTTTTCGATTTATTTGCAAAAATTATGAACTTGAGAACACAGTAAGAAAAATTTAAGAGACTTTTGGATCGCTTCTTTCAAAAATAAATAAAATATCTGTAATGTCAATAGAGATGCACGTACTTTTATCTAATGAACTTAAAAATGTATAATCTACGTAATGAATTTGAAAACACTATTCCAGTGGCGTAACGGAAAATAATTGCCCCCCCCCCCCGCAAGGTCAAGTTTTGGGCCCCAAGCCGGATCTTTCAAAGGAATACAAAACCAAACATAATGTAAAATTGCACATGACGTAAAAATATTTAAACATTAAACTTACAACTGAATACAAAATCAACCTGGGTCTGAGTAAACGAAGTAAATAACGTATAACATTAGAGAGAATTTATAGTATTTATTAAAATGGAGTCTAACAACAGTCGAAAGATAATCTGGTAACTTAAAAAAAAACATTACGTTAGGAAAGACACGAAAACTGTAAAACAATTTTCAATTTCAAATTTTTACAAAAGAAAAAAGGTATCGCTTACCTTATTCTTCGTTTCTGAATCCCGAGATGAGTTTGATCTACAGTTCGATTATATTCAATCATAAATACTGCCACTCTTAAAAATGAGAGTTCTTTGTGTGATGTAAAAATGATTTTATGAAAAAAGAAATAGAAACAACTACTATTGCTAATACACAGACTAAAAGAAAATTTGTTTCCTTAAATTTGTATCTATGGGTGCACCTACAAAATGAAGAAAAAATCATTTCTCTATTCAAGTCTGTTTCTTCGTTTTCATCTTCCGACTCCTTTTCTTTAGATAGAGTATCCTTCTTAGCTGAAGTGTCCGAAATTGTGAATTAATTTCTTGTGTATTAATTTTCACTTCCATGATTTGTTCATCAGGTTCCCTGGCATTATCATTACCAGCACTTGCAGAAATTAAGAAATTATCCAATTTTGCATATTTGCTATTAATATTATACTCCGTTTCCTTTCGAATTTTTCGTTTTTGAGTAACACTCTAAAAGTTTTTTTAACTCTACTCATTTTAGAGCCGCGTTACTTCTTGTCTTATTAACAAAATACCATTTTTTTTAACCAGAATATTACATTCCGATAAGAAAACCAGTTATATTATTGAAAGCTAGAAGAAGTAAGATAGAGATGATTTAATGGTACAGGAACACACCCTATATTAAAGTGCATTGAATATAAAAACAGAGATGTCTGTTCTAAAAGCAATTTTGTGAAACGTTCCTCATTATGCTTTATTTGATCGAATAATCATAAATCTATAGCAAAAAAATTAATTGGAAAAGCTCTCTATGCTTTTCCAAGTACCGTAATATTATTTCACATGAAAAAAACATAACAGATATACGTTATTTACGACTTCGCTAAATGAAATGAAATGCATAAGGGGAGGGGAAATAAAGTTGCCAATAAGTTAGTCTGCAGCTTTAGTTAACAGTAAAAATCATGTTTTTTTTTCTCTCTCTACAGCTAATTTAAAGTATACTATAATAATAACATGTGAATTTTTTATCTTCCTAGCATTGTATCCGATTCTCCATCTGCTTTTTATTTTATCTGTTAATAATTGGTTGTAAAAAGAAATAAAGAAAAGTATTTCTTTTCGCGGATCAAACAAAATGTTTTTGTTTTGTTATTTGGATATCTAATGAGCGTGTGTATTACGAATTTTGATTTTGAATGACGTCAGATCGCCTATTCGAAAATCTCTTAAGAGTTGGATTTTAAAAACTCTAAAGCGAATTTTGAGAAAATCTACACAAATAGCGTCAGTCAGGCTTTGGGCCCCCACTCAGTGCGGGGTGTACGTAACGCCACTGCACTATTCAATTATCCGTCAGAAAATAAGGACATGATTTCGGACATCAAAATAACAGAATATGAAAATCTCGTGGAAATAAGTACAGTGCAGATATGATTTGTTTTTTCTTATAAGCAATTAAAAATTACGATATTTGCCTGCGTTAAAATAGGCTTTTCTGTCAACTAAAAAAAAAGCAACAGGAAACATTAGCAAAAAAAAAAAAAGATAATGATAATTAATTTACTTATTGATGCAAAGAACATGGAACGTGTAAATACACTGAGTGAAAACCATCTGCTTTCAAACTAATCAAAATGTTATAAACACCTGCGCATGGATTTCTGCTACTTCAGCAAACATCTGCGCATTTCACTCTTTATTTCCTACCAAAATATGTTATTTTTTAACATTACTTTGTCGGAAAATACCTAAGCCTATCTAATACTTTGACGTGTGCAGCAAGCTAAATAATCTGTTAAATTATTTTCTTACATGTAACTAAAAATCAAATATTTTTTGGTGTATGTGAATAGGACGGAGGGGGGGGGGGGGGGAGTGAGTAAGATCGTGACTAATTTTAATTTTTGTACTCTTTTTTATAACTTTCTGAATGTTTAATATATTAAACCAGAATAGAAAAACTGACGCAATAGAATAGTTTCGTAAAGCAAAATTCAAGTTTAAAAATCGATCGCTAAATTATAAAAAATCAAAATTTACCATATTTTTTTTAAAAAAAAACTACATTTCGATGAATTTTAATAATATTTGAAAGAAACATAATAACGTATGAAAATTACACATCTCTGAAAGGCAAAAAATTACATAACTCATATTGGTTTTATTACGTCAATTGTGCTGCGAAAGACATCTTTGACCGAAATATATTTGTACATGATCACCAGTGGTGGTCACAGGTATTTTTCAGAAAGGATGGGGGGGGGGGGGCAGGGTTGAAAGTCCACCATTTTCGTGTCATGCTCCAATACGCCGCCAAAAATATTTTTTGATTTTGACAATTTTCGGGAACAAAAAAACAGTAAAAAATTAGTTACTGAATAAATAATTAACTTTAACTAATAAAATTAATTATTACAAATAAATACTTAATTAAAGTTTATGTACTATTTACATAGGATTATATAATCAACAGAAAAAAATCAAGGGCTTTGGGGGGAGGTCCGGATCTAAGCCGTGGCCGCGGTAGACTAGTGGTCGAGGTAACGGATTCTAGGCTGGCGTGTCATGGGTTCAAATCCAGTACCACTGAAGACCCAACGTGTAGGGGGGCGATGTACGTTAAATCTGTCGAGAGCTCAAACGTCCTCCCGTTGGTGGGGTAGTAAGGAGAGAGGGGTGCCAGCTCAGGTGTCGTCTTCGTCACTTGACCATGGTTCAAAATTACGAGGTCCGTCACCAAAGCCCTCGTGTTGCTTAACAGTGCGACGTAACTATTCACTCACTCACTCGAATCTATGCCCCCTCCCCTTGTGTGCGCCACTGATGACAATGGTAATGATCTAATCAAGGATGCCTTAAGGCGTGGCTCAACTAGGTCCAGGCCTCGTCTGATTCTAGACCTCAATTTTCGTCAAATGTTATTCCCTGAAAAACTGGTAATTCGAATTATATTTCAACTAGCAACAGTGACAAGACTGTATTAAAATGTTATGACCATCCTCTGTGTCTAGGCCTTAATAGAGTTGGTATGAGCCTGGGTTTGTAAGATTGTGAGTCACGCACATTTGTTTGTTATGTGTTACACTTTGTACTAGTATTTTTCAACGCATGTTAAACTGTCTACTGAAAAGGGTCACAGGGGACCTACTATTACATAGGGATCCAGGGTCTCAAGAAGTCTTAACACGTCACTGGATCTCGCTTATCAAGATGGCCTTTGAATGCAGTGGATTTATCCTTCAGCTCAATAATTAAAACAATACAGAAGTTTGTCGAATAGCTTTATATGCTAGTTATCAAAATTTGTTACAAGTTTATTTAATAATATTTCTTTCGAAGCTACATGAGCGCTGCTGAAGACAAAACTCGTAAATTTTGAGCCCTGGTCGAATGAATGATAAGGACGCGAAAGCGATAAGCCTTATCCGGCCCTTCAAACTTCCCCATCATGATGCCCATGGCAGCCTTGTGGTCAAAGTACCGGACTCGTGGCTGTGGCCAGATCGGGTGTCGTCCTCCTCACTTGGCCATGGTTTAAGATTACGAGATCCTTCGCCAATAGTCCTCTTGTGTAGCTTTATAGTGCAACATAAATATATAACTATCACTCTCCCTACTTTACCAACTTGAGGACTTAAAGCTTCAATAGCGGGCATCAAATATTTTACACCGCGGGTTTTCAGAGGCCCTAGAACCGGGGTGGGCATTACGTCGATCGCGATCGACCGGTGGATCGCCAATTTGGAGTGACTGCTTGAAGATTAGCCGTTGGTACTTGTATACCGAAATATTAAAGATTGGCTAACAGTGTACATATTAAAGTATTCTACCACTATAATTACAAGAACTAACTTTAGATGAAATTTTTTTATTTTTTTATGTGTTTTGAATTGTTTTATAATAAATGCGTCATTAGATATTATATTTGTGGCTATTATTATTATGTTTGTATTTTGCGTTTTGCTTTAAACGCAGTTTGAAATTCAGTGAGTTTTTCATTTTGTTTACGTTGCAAAGCACTTATTCCGTATTTATTATTGATAAAATAAATACTGTTGACTTTTTCCTTGCCTCACCACACCTACGACCCTGGGCAGTAGGCGCGGTGGTCCAGGCCATTTTCATATCCTACCCCAAAATACGCTGCCAAACATTTATATATATATTCATGTTGTAGATTGTCGGGAACAAAGAACAGTAAGAAACAAATTATTGAATAAGTAATTAGCATTAATTAATAAAAATTATTTAAAACAAATACTTAATTAAGCTTTACGTACTATATACATGGAACTATAATCGATCAGAAAAAAAAAATCATGGGCTGTGGAGGAGGGTCCGGACTTGTGGACCCACCCCCTTTGTGTGTACCACTGATAGTGGGTGGACCGCAACACCTTGAAAAAATTAAAAGTAGTCCGTACCCTGGAAAAGTCAGCTCATACGACTGCATATATCTCTATATATAAAGGAGAAAAGCGACTCACTGACTGACTGACTAATCACATCTCCGGAACTATTCAACTTACAGACTTGAAATTTGGTAGACATGTCCCTTTCATAGAGTAGAGATCAGCTAAGAACGGATTTTTTGCGAAATTCGAACCGCAAGGGGCGTTACGGGGGTTGAGGGGCGTTATAAATAATTGTTTCCATTTTTAAACTACTCAACGTACAATCTTGAAACTGGGTAAGCAGATTCCTTTCATAGAGTAGAGATCCGCTATAAAATGAGTTTGGTGAAAATAGACCCCCAAGTGACATTGCGGGGGCTTAGGGGGAGTTATAAATAATTATTTCCATTTTTAAACTATTAGACGCACAGTCTTTAAATTTGATAAATAGATTCCTTTCATAGAGTAGAGATCAGATACAAGATGGTTTTTGTGAAAGTAACCCTCCAAGTGGCGTTGCTGGGGAGGGGGGCTTTAAGGGGCGTAATAGATAAATATTTTCGTTTTTAAACTGCTTGGCCAACCTGCTTGAAAATTGGTAGACATATTTCTTTCATGGAGTAAATATCCACTACAAAATAGGTTTTGGGAAAAATGACCCCAAGGGGGGTTAAGGGAGATATAAATAATTATTCCGATTTTTAAACTATTAGACGCACAGTCTTGAAATTTGGTAAGCAGATTCATCTCATAAGATAGAAATACTCCACAAAATGCGTTTCGTGAAAATCGACCCCCAAGTGGCGTTGAGGGGCGTATATTTTTCAATACAATCGAATTCTTAATGCTGGGACTTAAATATCAAAAATTTATACATATATATATATATAACCAGCAAAAATTTATAAAACATCATGAAATACCCAGCGAAGCGGGCGGGTAACAGCTAGTATATATATATCGCAAAATGCGGCGTATAACGCGCACTTTCAACACACAAAATAAGGTCGAATTTTACAGGTGCACGTTATACGCCGGGTATAAAAATCAAAGCTTTAAAAATATAATAAAAAGACGATCACATAGAAAAAAGTTAGACCTCAGCAAATATCGAAATACTATTTATTTAAAAGAAGTAACATTCCTTACAAACTTAAAGGGTTGTAGTTTTAGAAATATATATTATCTTTTTCCAAAGCTTGGAATATAATACATCGAATAAATGCCTTCAAAACAACAGCAATGTGCAGGCACATTTCAGGTTTCTTCGTAAAAAAGGGGGCGCGTTATACGTGCGACGAATTCACCTAAAAATTAAAAATCACAGCTTGAAAGTATAGGTGAGAGTTATATACCGGATTTTAAGGTACATTTGTGTGTCCTTTTTAACTAAATTAATAAATTCACATGTTGTTACATAACTTGTTAAATGAAAACCAGCTTATAAATATTTGATACTTTTAGAAGAGAAATAAAATTTTAGAAAATATCTATAAAAACAATAATAAAATAGTACACGAGTCACATAACAAAAGGAAAAAGATATTAATGTAAAATTTTTTTTTCAACATTAAAATATTTTTTATCATTTTATTCAAAGCCATCGAAAAATTTATTAAGATGTTTCAGTTTTCTGCAAATGTTATCGCGATAGTGTAAAATCCAATAAGCCTTGTCAAAAATGTACGCTTTTTTATTTTTAGACAGGTTCAAGGACGCATATTAAACGATTTCCAATTCAAAAAACCGTGATGCACGTAAAAACAAAGTACGCATAAAAATCCTTTTTTTTTTTTTATGAATGGGACCGTGACTGATATGAATTTTTGAAATAAAGATAGAAAACAAACGAAACCTAGAATGTGGAGATAATACATAGGAAGGCTGAAAAGAAAATACTCGAAGACAATTTTAAAGATAAACGTTGTAATTGTTGAACAGACAACAGATAAATAAATTTCCAAGTCTAAGTAGCGCAACGGCTTTTCGTCTAATGAAAAAGTTGCTTCAGTTGCGCCCTCTGGTGTTGATGGAAGAAATCCACTACTTCATTTATTTTTATTTTCATTGGATTTATTTGTGTTTATTTCAAATTTTAACCACTTAAAAGGATATTGTTCTTGGTGATACATGAAGTGTGTAATTGCTTTTCAGAATGTTGTTAAAATATGTTTTGGAAAGTATTAAATTCATATTTCAATATTAATCGTTTGGCGGTTATAATTATATAAAAATAATATAGTCGTTTGAATAAATCATTTGCTTTATAACTAATAAACATTTCCAAAATTGATTAAAAAATTATGGAATTTTTTTTGTGGGGTAAAAATTTCTCTCTGTAATTCAAGTTAGTAGTTATGGTTATTTTATTTCAATTTTGTTGGAATAGTGTTTGTAAAGTAAAGAATATTTTTGATAAAGTCGATGCTTTGGGGTTTCCATTTGTGATGAAATCATTTCTAATATGAAATTGATTCTCGAGGAACGTAAACGATCAAAAGAAGTCTTTCGATAGAAAATGTGATTGATTTTAAAGAAATATAGAATGTGGTGGAAGGAAATGCCTCTGATCTGTCAAGAATTACAAAAGACATGAAGATGGTAATCATCCAAAAAGAGCTCAAGATTAAAAAATACTTTGTTTCAATTTAAATGTTAAAAAATTGCTTCTCCCCCACCTTACATGTGGTCCAAACTGTTCAATGCAATGTAATGGATAAAACAATTGTTTGAAAAATTTTAGATCCCCCTTTTTAGAAAGTTTTCGATGAGCAATTATCTTTTAATTTCTTAAATCTCACGTGTTTTTAATATAAAGCAAAAATTATTATTATTTTTTAAAGGATTTTATTTTTAGTATGCGTGTGTAATTAGAAGAAAGAAAATTAGTAAAAAAAAAAACACTCCTTATTTGCTTAGAATACCGAAAAAAAATTAAGTTTTCTTCTGAACACATAAAGCATTACGTTTCAATTTCTTTTTATCAACAATAATATTTTTTCTTTTTCTTTCCATGCTCTGAAGGTCAGCATTTATTAAATGACAAAACTAAAAAAACATATTTGATTTATTAAAGTCACTTACTGTTATATTACCGATACCGTTAATCGGTATTAAAATTTAACACTCCTCTCTCTATATAGCTCTGTTAAAATATATAAAAATTTAAAAAGAATACAAATAAAAGTAACAATCAGTTTTATTCTTTTTTTTGTAAGAATCAGAATTTAGCTTCTGATCAAGATATTTCAATTCTATCGCCCTATGAATATAATGTTTTGCAAATAAAAAAAATTAAAAAGTACACTTTAAAAAAAATAATTGATTTTGATTCAGAATTAATCGATCTAATGATCTGCTTTTATTTATTTTCCAAAATTCTTCTCGTGAGAAACAGCAAGTCTCTCACTTGTTCTTTCTGTTTCTCGAAAGCAGACGATCAACTTTTCTGTTTGCATTTGAATTTTTTTCAATCGTGTTATAAATTCAGAGATTACATTTACATAAATTGTACACCAAATTTTAAGAACAGGAATTCTTTGGGATATGTGTATTATAACAAAATATTTTTTAAAAAAATTAGTGCTTGTTTAGATGGAGTTGTATTTTTATTTTTAACCTAATGGTATTTATATCATTAATTGTTTACTTTTATGCTGTATTTAATTTCTATTCAATTCTTATCAATATGTATTTGTGTAAAATAGTTATTTTTGCCGTGCCATTTACTAGCAACATTGACTATATATTTATCTTTTGGATGATGGCAACATGCTGTTTGTTTGAAAAGTTTGTGTAGTAAGAATGTGTGAAATATGACAGTAGCTGTTTGTCGCACACTTGTTTAAAAACTTTCTTCACAAAATTTAAATTGCACATTAAATTCAAGATTACTATAGTCCTATATATCGACTAGTGCTAATATTTTTTATGGTTTTGTAAAATAAATAAATTAATAATAATAATAAATTTAACACAAATTCAGAATTTTAGTCTTATTAGTCTAGTAGAATGGTAAGGATACAGCTATATAGATATCACTCAAAACTTAGAATTTTTAAGTCGATGTATTTTTAGTCATCAAGAACTGTAAATGTTTCATTTATACAGTTCTCGAAGCGGCAGTCGGATCACCGTGGCATCTTTAGCGCAGCATTATGGGTTAAATTCATGTGGCGTCACAGTCACATAACTACAAACACGAGATTCCAGCCAAACAGTTAATAAAATTATGTGACGTCACAGTCACTGATAAATGAAATCACGTGTTTCCAGCCAATCAGTTCGTGCGCTTCACTGTAGCCACTTCTGCTTTTTGCAGATTCTCTTAAAAAGTATGTACGAGGGCTGTTTTCTAAGTATGGTCCGTTTGTTTTTTAAAAAAAATAACAAAAATATTTTGTTTCAAAAAACCTTTATTTTAGGATTGTACATACTTTTGCCTATTTCTCTACATAGTTGCCGAGTTTTTTTATGCACTTGTCATACCTTAGAACTAAGTTTTGAAAATCCTCTTCAAATAAGTCTGCCACCCGGTCGGACAGCCAAGAGTTCACGGCCGCTTTCACTTCTTCGTTGTCACTGAAGCACTTCCCACCAAGACTGTGTTTGAGGTACCGGAAAAGGTGGAAATCATTAGAGGAGCAGGGTCAGGGCTGTATGGTGCATGGTCCAAAACCTCCCAGCCAAAATCATTCGATTACGTCCCGTGTAGCTCGAGAAATGTGACTGAGGTCTTGCGATATCGTGGAGGAGCAAAACACCTTTTGACAGAGTGTTACGCCGCTAAGAAGTGAAAGCGACGGTGAACTCTTGGCTGTCCGACCAGGCGGTAGACTTTGAAAAGGATTTTCAAAACTTAGGTCTAAAGGTATGACAAGCGCATTAATAAACTTGGCAACTATGTAGAAAAATAGGCAAAAGAGTATGTACAATCCTAAAATAAAGGTTTTTTGAAACAAAATATTGTTGTTATTTTTTAAATAACAAACGGACCTTTTTTACTTAAAAAACAGCCCTCGTATTTATAAGCACTAATTTTATTTAAAAATACACGGATAATAAAAGTATTTTTTTTTTTAAATTTAGAAACACTTTTTGAACATCTTTATACCAAGCACAAGCAACCAAATTTAAGATTTTGTCTAAAATTTGCAAGAAGAACATCAAGTACAAGTCTAACGTCAGTTTTGAATTCAATGAAGATCACGTGATTGTATTTATCATGTGACCGTCATGAATTTAGCACATTGTTTTTTTAAAATGAATATATATATATATATATATATATGAAAGAATGTATATATACAGAGAGAGAGAGAGAATGTAATTTTTGAATGGGTGAATAAAAAACGAAGATATTCACAAGTTTGCACGACAACATTTAAAAAGGATTGTACGTAATTTAAAAAAGAATATTCGTGTTACACTTTTCTTCTGTATTCAAGCGTCCCAGGATCTTAGTTCCGGCTTAAACTTCCCTCCAAACTCGAAGACTCAAAAAACGTAGATATAATCATAATTTATTTCACCACATTTTTTTCTCTGTTAAGCTTTGGAACCTCAAAGAAAAACAAACGGAAATCACAATCGTAAATACCAGAAATGAAAGATATTTTTCGTCACAATGCAAGATTTATATTCTCTCTATTGTACTGTGTATTTCTTTTGTGATATGGATGATTCGCAAAAAGTTCAACATTGACACATTCTGACCGGAAAAAAATGGTGTGGCTTGGACCGTATCAGATATTGGTTTTTTCAAAATCTCGTATTGGTTCCTCCCCCCCCCCCCTTCCCCAGAGATGAGTGTAAGTAGCGTTAAATTCTTTTCATACCAACACCTCTAATTGGCTGTCAAGTTGAAAGATCGGAGTGACAGTCGGGTTTTTTTTCCTTGGAATTGTTTTTCTTCAAATGGTCGACTGAGTAATAACTAGTAAATAACTATGTGTTTTATGTTTAGTTTTCTTCAACTAAGGAGTGAGTCTCATTCAGAAAAGAAATTGCAATGTTGGG
This sequence comes from Trichonephila clavata, assembly GCA_019973975.1. Taxonomy (NCBI): domain Eukaryota; kingdom Metazoa; phylum Arthropoda; class Arachnida; order Araneae; family Nephilidae; genus Trichonephila; species Trichonephila clavata. The sequence goes on along the minus strand of BMAO01004375.1, from coordinate 6,576 downwards.
GCTTTCAAAATTATGTAATCTCGTATAAAGAGAAGCAAAAGCAACATGCTGACCAGTAGTATTTTACTTTGAAATTATATATATATATATACTGCTGGCCACCGTAAATGCAACACCAAGAAAAACAAGAGATAGCACAACAAAATTTATTTTGTAGATAACATGTTGACCAAGTATCAAATTATTAAATTTATAGACTTCTGTGAAGTGTGGTTCCTGCCAGAATCAGTAGCCAGAGTAGCCGCCATTGTTGGAGATCACCGCTACCACACGCCCGGCATTGATTCAAAGAGACTTTGGATGTGTTCTTGGGGTATAGCAGACCAAGCAGCTACCACACGTTGCCAAAGTTGATCTGGTGTTGCAGCTGGGGGTGTAATCTGGGTCAATCGTTGAGTAACCATGGACCACATGTTTTATATCGGTGAAAGATCCGGAGAGCGAGCCGACCAGGGAAGCAATTCAATCTAGTGATTAACGAAGAACCTTTGGATAGTGCGTGCCACGTGAGGTCGCGCATTATCCTGCTGAAATATGGCTGTGCCAAGCCCTGAAGGTAAGGAAGGACAACTGGCTCCAACACCTCGGAGATGTAGCGCTGGCTATTTAAAGTACCGGCAATGCGAACGAGAAGAGTGCGAGAGTGATATCCAATACCACCCCATACCATAATACCCGGTGCAGGACCAGTGTGGTGGTGCATAACGCAGCTGTTCAGCATCCTCTCTCCACGGTGTCTCCAGACTCGAATCCGACCATCGTGGTGTTGCAGACAGATGCGTGACTCGTCAGTAAAGACAATTTCATTCCATTCTGCCGCCCACATCCTTCTTTCATTACACCATTGGCGGCGGAGACGTCTGTGGTTCTGCGTCAAGGGTAGACCAAGCAATAGACGTCTTCGGACAGACCACTCTGCTGTAAACGGCGTCGAATGGTACGCGCAGACACTGAATGATGCGTTACAGACTCAATGTGCTGTGCTATGGTTCATAATGTGACTGAGCGATCCGTCACTGCCATGCGCACAATTTGCCTGTCCTCACGTGAAGTGGTGCACTGAGGTGGATGCAATCGACCACGTCGGTTCGTCGTACCCTCCTGCATCCAACGGTCACATATCCGCATTACAGTTGTTTGGTTTCGTCCAACACGACTACCCATTTCCCTGAAAGATAATCCACAATCTCGGTAGGCCACTATCCTTCCTCTGTCGAACTCGGATACTTGATCAAAAGCTGATCGCTGTTTTCTACGAGACATAACTGATCGTTTTTGAAAAAACCACAAGAAAAACACAATTGCCGAACTTGAAATCGTCGAAATCTCCAAGCCTTAAATAGCGCTTTGAGGTGGCGCCACAAGCGTGCGTGCTGTGTGTCTGGGCTGAAATTCTAATCATTTGCATATCTCTCCTCAGCTAATACATGTTGTAAATTTCATGTTATTTGCGTGCTTCCTTCAGGGTGTTGAATTTACGGTGGCCAGCAGTATATATATATATATATATATATATATATATATATATGCATACAAGCCATTACCCGCCAGTCTTGCAAGGTTTTTCATTCTGTTCTATGACAATAACTTGCTTTTTTAAGTAATTTTTATCTCAGTAGTCTTGTTATTAATGTATTGAAAATATTCCTATAGATTTCACCTCTCGATTTAAAAAGGACAGGACTTGAATTTCGTAAGTGATATACATATATACAGTCGACTCTCGATAATTCGAAGTTGGAGGAAGCAATGAAAATCTTCTAATTATCAAGAGTTCGAATTATCAAGAGGGTAGGGGAAAAAAACTCACAAAATTTGCAAATAGAACTTTTTCTAACACATTTAAATTAGAAACTATGCAATAAATCAACAATTGTACATATGTATAAAATTATTTTAAAGTATTTTTTAAAAAGTACATATTATAAAATGTAAATATTACACAGAAGTTAAAAGTCTTGTATTAAAAGAATACATTCATGCGCAATCCTACGCATCTCTTCTTCACAATAATGGACCATCCTTTCTGAGTCCATGTGTAGCAAGACCATGTGTTAAACTAAAGATATGGATGGTTGACAACAGGTGCGGTTGATCTATTGTCCACTTGAAGAAGGAAAGCAATAAAAGTGTATTTTCGCCTGATGAACCGGAAAATACTAAGAAGGGATAGCAGGCAGATTGTCCTTAAAGGGGCTACATTACAGGGGAGACACTCAGAGACAATTAAAACACAGAACTTGTAAGCTTCAACCTATTTGCTACAGGACTGTACATGATAGTGAGTGTTCGAATTGTCGAGAGTTTTATAAGATAACTTCGAATTATTGCGTGTTATAGTCTGGCCAGCCACAGAGTTTATTTCGAATTGTTGAGTGTACCCAAGCATATTGTTTTAGTTCGAAATATCAAGAATTTTTCCAGGGACTCAGCATACACTTCGAATTATCGAGAGGTTCGTATTATGGAAGGTTTGAACTAACGAGAGTCGAATGTATTTATCTTTCATGCTTCAATAATTCCCTTTTCAGAGACGATTTCTATAAACCCATTTTTAGTGGATCTCTAGACATCAAAAGAAACTGGCTTTCCAAATTTAAAGCATGTAACCTTGAGGTATCCGACTAGGTTTAAAAATTACTTTTTGGGTGTTGGATGTTTGGGCTATTAGGGAAAAAAGAAATACATAATTATTGAGGAAGAAGGAGTAACACATAAAACTACAGCATTTTTTAAGTTGTTTATATAGCATTTGCTTTATCTAACTTATATTTTTTTAATGCGTTTTTTGAAAAATGAAATTTTTACGATAATTTGTGCACGAAAAACGGGATATTTCCAAAACAATGCAACCAAATTCCATAAAATTTGTAACATATATGTTATGGGCCCTTCAGAGTGTAACAAACCGCAGGTTTTAAGACACCTACATTTCATCACATTTTACAGCCATTTTTAGCTTAGAGCATGCAGTACTTTTGATGAAAAATCATTAACATCAAATTTAAATGCAAATAAAATATTTATTTCTTAAAATATTTTTTTATTCTACGGTTTGTGACACTTCAGAGGGATCTAGAAGTATATTAATGAAATTAAAATTTCATAACGTGCAATTTATTTTTATAAGACGAAGGGTGATACATGACATTTATTTAATAATTCTGTTTTTTTAAGCCTATTTGTGTTCTTTAAAACAATAAATTTGTTCTGAAAATTAATTTTTAAAAAATTGGTCTCCGAACCCAGTCGGATACCTTAACTCAAAAACAAGAACTTTTTATCTGTAATGCACCGTAAACCAGACGACCCCTAGGACAGTGGTTCTTAAACTTTCAAACATAGTGGTCCCTCTCTATGTATTAGACTGACATAACGCCCCCCTAAGATTTTGAATTAATAATCTTAATCGAAATACATGCTCCAGTAGAGTTCTTTTCTTTGGCGGCAATTGAATGATTTAGTCAAGGAGATTGCACCTCTTTCAATTTTTCTACGAGACCTTTCAGAGTCTATAAAACAGGGAAATTTTAACATTAAATGAGAAACCATCACGAACCCCGTAGAAAAGAGCTGGGGACCCCTGGGAGTCCTCGGACTACAGTTTAAGAACCGCTGCTCACAAGGAAGTTAATTTCAGGAAAACCGGTTCTTGGCGTATCTTTACTCAAGGAAAGAATCATGTTTTCAAAATATCAAGCCTTACGGTGTAACAAAAAAAGGAGAATTTTTTTTTATCTATATTGCCCTAAAAAAAACCTTGGGGTCAATTTTTGTAAAACCCTTAGGGGTTTTCTACTCACCAAAAGAAATCTGCCTGCCAATTTACAGGGCTATAGGTGTAATAGTTCCGGAGATATCGTGATGACAGAGAGAGTCGCTTTGAACCTGAAAAATGCATAAAAATCGCAAACATTTTTTTTCCCTATTTATTTGCACTTTTTATTTTTGAAACATCAAAAAATTCTATTTTATTCAACGGAACAGATAAGAATGTACTAAAGTATTTTGGAATTACTGCAGAATTATTTTAGAATTTTTAAAACAATTCAGACTATCCTTCGAAATTTCAATCTTGTGTTTTCAAAAACAATTCATTTGAAATTTTTAATGTAATGCAGTTTTTGAGATTTGAAGAAAAGAAACAAGATATCAATCATTGGCATGGCCAAGTAATTTTAGAACGTTTTTCACATGTTGTATTTTACAATAATGCAACTAATGAACTTTTTAGTAACAAAAAGTAGTGTGTTACAAAACTAAAAAAAAAATTTTAAATTAAAACTTTTTTTTAAAATTATTAATTTTAAATATGATTCGGCTTATCTGGGGCACAAATGCGACCAAATGCCGAAAACCCGAGGTCAATCGGTTAATTATTGGCTGAGAAAAAGGTACGACGAAATATGGAACGAAGACGAAATTTGCGTCCTAAAAGCGCTTTTTTTACACTACGTGAAAAACGCGCTAAAAATGATTATTTCCACTGCTTATTTAAGAATATTACAAAACAGTCCTCTATTGTCCAACATGATCGATCATCAGCATTAATTTCTGTTACACATCTTTATTCCTCCTCATTTTGATTAAATGAAACAAAATGTTTTTTTTTTCACTTCATAATCTACTTTAAAAAATTCTAAACATAACATGGCATTGGCACTATTACATTTGGCAATGCATTCTCTATTGTATCTCTTATTAATTCAGTTGAAAAAAAGCAATAAATCTTTCTTAGGTTCCTGGTCACAAGGTGATAATTGATTGTAGTTATATAACGCTAAAGAATTCGTAGTTGTAGAATGATTGAAAGGCATAAGATTGAAGGATATTTTCCACGCACTAAAAACAAATAGATTTTGTTAATTTTTAATTTATGGTGTTTGTTTCACTTTCAATTATTTTACCCAATTTGGTGCACTTTATTACTCGAGCATAAAATTTTCTTCATGATAGTTTCAGCTCGTAAAGATGTAACTTTTCCACTTAATTATATCCTTTTAATTCCCGTATAAAGTATAATCTTGTTGTAAGTTTTGAGATGAAATAAGTGCAGAAGTAAGAGTTATATTACCGTCGCACTACAAAACAACATGAGGGCTATTGGCGAAGGACCTAGTAATTTTGAGCCACTGTCAAGTAACGAAGATGAAATCTAAGTTGGCGCCCCTTATCCTAACTACCACACCAACGAGAGGACATTGAGCTTCGACAGATTTAACGTGCATCGGCCCTCTCTACACGGCAGGTTTTCATTGACAATATGCTCAAACTCATAACACGCTGGTTGCGAGAGTTCAGGATCATAATCACTAGACCCGGGGTGGGCATTACGTCGATCGCAATCGACCGGTGGATCGCTAAGACATTTTATGGTGACCGCCTAAAAATTTTACCAGTTAATAGTTATATACGGAAAATGCAAGATTGGCTGACAGTACGCAGACTAAGCCTTCTCTGACTATAACAACGAAAACTAATTTTAAATAAAAATATTTTACTTCTTTAATGTATTTTGAATTGTTTCATAATAAATGTATCGTTTGATAAAAGTATATTTGGGGCTATTATTATCAAGTTTGTATCGCAATTTTCTTTAAACGCGGTTTTAAAAGTTTGTTTTCTTATTTTAGTTCTGTAGGTAAGTACAAATTCTGTACTAATTATTAAGTTATAAAAAAAAACTCTTTTCCTTACCTCATCACACTTACGACATTGGGCAGTGGCGTACACAAGAATTTTTAAAGAGAAGGGTTGTCGAGGGTTGAAGGTCTACCATTCTCGTATCATACCCCAATACACAGCCAAACATATATTTTTTTTATTTTTTCGATTGTCGGGAACAAAAAACAGCAAAAAATAAATTACTGAATAAACAATTAACATTAATAAAAAAAATTACTAATATCAACTACTTAATTATATTTTACATACTATATACATGGGACAATAATGAATCGGAAGAAAATGGTTATGAGAGGGAGGGTCCGGACCCGTAGACCCCTCCCCCGCCTTTGTATGCACCATTGACACTGGATGGACAGCAACTCTTTGAAAATATCAGAAGTAGTCCGCACTCTGGAAAAGTCTGCCCACCCCTGCACTAGACTAATGAGGACACGAAATAGGGCAGAAAGTCAAAAAGAAGGATCATTTCATTTTAAATTAATTAAGTAATTAGAATATGTCACATTATATCCGCAAGCTTTTGACTATTTTTTCATGCCCCCCTCACAAGTTCAGATATTTTAATGTTTTTCATTCGGCAACATGAACAAAAAATATGAATTTGGGAAGGGAAGTATTACCTTCACAACGGTTTGTCTATTATTTTGATTCCATTATTTGAGCCAAACTCTTACAAAGAGAGTCATAAATTCAAAGCCAGATGCTTTTTTTTTAAGTAGGTCAAAAATGTCTAACGCAGGGGCGTAGCAACCGTTAATCAGCTGTATCAATAACATGGGTCCTCAAGCTATAGGGGTCATAACGCATGCAAGCAAACTCCTATTTCCAAAAAAGAACTCCCACAGAGTTTTGATACAGGACCCACATAGGACTAGCTACGCTAGTATT
>BMAO01004374.1:0-41534 GCA_019973975.1 Trichonephila clavata | reverse complement strand
TTCACTAATGTAACGATATAATTAATCCGTAACAGATGTACATCGGGCGTTTATACAGGGTGGAGTGTGGAAATTTCCTTTTTTAAAAATGCAATAAAACACACTGCATGTTTCATTCGATTATATTATTATTTTCGCCAGCCACACAACACTGGACCTTTGAATTTATACAGTTTTAAACATAATGTCTGTTAAATGTCGCCCTCCATTATCAATGCATTGATGCAGTCGATTTCGAAAACTTTGAGCCACTTTTTCAAGCATATCGACAGGGATATTGTCAATTTCGGTGGGGATGTTATTCCATAGGTCTTCCAGGGTCTTGAAATAAGCTCACAGAAAGCAACCAGAGGGGATAGAGAAGGGGAGCACGCACACCAAGTTTACGTCCCCTTGCAGGAAGATCAATCATTGGGGAGGCTGCTTTTAAAACATATGGAAACCCTGGAGATGTGGGCTGTGGCCTCATCTTGTTATAATTACACGTTATCAAGATCCCTTTCTTAGAGAGCGTAAGAAGAATTATTGGATCATTGTCACATACCTGTCTGAATTGACACACGAACTCGTCCCACATTTTCAGGTGTTCTAACGGCCTTCTGAGGTTCTTTTCTTTCTTTGGAGATATTCCCCGTTGCTCGGAAGGCATCCATCCACATTTAAACACATTCCCGATCAGGAGGAACACGACTTCGTGGTGGAATATTGAACTGACGACGAAAGGTACGTTGTATAGTAACCACCGATCGACCATTTGAGAAATACGCCGCCTCGGCAAAAGCACCCTGCTGCCTCGATTATAACATGTTTCAGACTGAGACGGGCAGAAACACAAATATCCCAATCCCCTCCTTCCACCCCAAACCCCTTCCCATGCCCCTCCCCTCTCTACAAACATCACTGCAACAGGTTCAAGAAAGGAAGTTTCCGCGCCCCACCCTGTATATTGTACGTTATACTAAGCAGAATATGATATTTATAACATTTATTATAATATTCGTTAGAATAAATTTTATAAACAACACCTATCCCCTTTATTTATAGCTAATCTGGCGAAATAAATTTATTATTATAGCTATTATGACTGAAGAGATTTCAATACAGAAAATGTAACTGGTTGGCTAAATTATGTTTTTGTCACCTAGGATGGAGGTCTGAACTAGGAATTTACCAACCAGTACCGTTTTAAAAAAACTTGTTTGTTATATACTTCAGAAAGAGCAGTTACATTAAAAAATAATTGTGCTTTCAATAACGTTAATTTCATACTAAAAATTTGTACGCCTAATTTATGCATTTTTTGATGACATACGAAAAATAAAAAGGTTTTCCAAACTTTTTTTAAAATCAGCTACCGATTTTTTTTAATGAATAAAAACAATACACACATTTTTTTTGTAATGTACGTTTATTTTTGCAAGTTCATGGTCTAAAAAAAATATAAACTTAAAAAAAAATCACCTAAAGAAATTTAATATTAATTAGTTAGTTTCGTAAAATATTTACTAATAATTTAAATATATAATTTTTTTCTCAGTATAAAAGGTATCTTAAGAAAATGCTATCTTATTGGTTAAAAAACCAAAAAATTAAAGAATACACCTCAAATCTTCTTGACAGATTCCAAGAAAAAAACTCTTTCGACTCATCTTATTCTTAATTAAATAAAAATACGAAATATCTTACTCTGCGTATTTAAGCAAAGTTTTTTAAGTCCTTTGGGTAACAATTATGTTTTAACCCATAGAGAAATAATTAATAAAAAAGTTTTTAAAAAAATTTAAAAAATCTCGGCTGTTAAAAATATATATATATAACGGTTTTATTTCTCACTATATTGTTTATAGAATAGACTATATTTTGGAGCTTGTTGGCTACTTTGGTCAGCTTTTTTAAAAAGATTTTTAAAATGGCTAATATAATTTGGTTAATATAAGTTTTCGAAGTATTTACGTATTATCGCAACAATCGTCACCTCTTTTAATAACTCGCCAAGTTGGCAACCCCGATTTCTAATGTGTCGTACGCGCTGAATTGGCAACCAGGTGCTTTGATTCATGTAATGTCGCTAATAGGTTGCGATAATACGTAAGTACTAAGTTTTCTTTACTTATTTTTTATGTTCCGTGAAAATAACATTTTATTTTATCTATTAATATTTTCCTGATTTTTTAGGCAGTAATAGCATTGTAACGAGTCTATCCACAAAACTTTAACTAATACCCCTGGGGTTAAATTTATTTCTTTTTAACTGTAAATTCTATTGAAAACTTTCTCCCGAAGAAGAAGACTTGAATTATGCAAATGAGTTGTTATATTTAAGCGTGGACATATAGGTATGCGAAGTTATTTGAGACCCAGCCGACGAGTAGTCTTTGGATGGTCAATTATTTCTAATTGGTGAATATGTTACAATGAGTTTAATGATAACAACCGGGGGTCGTACAAAAAACTAGAGAATTACGGTGAATTATACTGTAGAAGTCCAAAGTGTTCCAAGAGAAGGGGAAGTAGATTATGATCATAAAAAATATCCTTTAAGACGCGTGATTGCTCTTCTAATTAGAAGCGTTGTGCATTTCCAACCCTTAGTTGTTTGATTTAAGTTAGTGAAATAATAAATTGGAATTTGAACCAGTTATTGCTGATCTTTACTCGAACCCCCAAACACCAACACCCTCTATGATGTTGTTACAGCTTTAGGTGTGTGAAGGATCTATACGCGTCCTTTCACTAACTCCTTGAGGATCCCTTTAGGGCAAACATTCTTTCAACCAACTTTCACCGAGGACAGGAAAACGTGATTATGTAAATTGAGTTTAATATATATATTCTGTATTCGCGAGTGTTAAAAAGTTAGTGAAGTGAGAATTGAATATTAGTGAAGGGAGGACAGCTCAGATGTGAAGTGAATTGATGAGAAGCAAGAAAATCGATAGTAATACGTATACGTAAGCAGTGTACGACATGTGAAGTTGAAATCTCGAAGAAGTGCTTAAGTCAACTATTAGTTTTCAAGGCCACGTCGAATAGCTTAAAGGATTGCAAGAGTTTAGGTACTGTGCTCCTGTTTTAAGTAGAAGTTAGAGAGTTAAATTATTAGCGCACTTCCAAAATAAAAACAAGCTTTGTATAAGTTATCGTAGGAATATATTTGAATGAGTGTATATATTATTCCCGCAATATCGTGTCTCGCCTTAGTCCTCTAGTTGATCAAATTTATCTTAATAAGAATGTGATTTGTGTCTGTGTTAAATATAGAGATAAATAAATAATTAAAGTTCATCATGTCGTCTGATCATTTAGTTCCTCCTACACATCTAGCCGGGTTAGAGGGAAGAAGGAATAATAACTCCTTACAAGTGTATATATTTTAAAGTTTTTTAGGTACTTACGTATTATCGTAATCTATTAGCGACATTATGTGAAACGAAGTGTCGTTTGGAAATTCAGGGAAAACGATTGCCAATTCAGTGCATAAGATACATATGAAATTGGGGTTACCAACTTGGCGAGTTATTTTAAACATTGGTGATTCTTTCGGTAATACGTAAGTATTGTTTTTTACTATTCTCCTTCATAATTTTTAATTATACTTACCTAATATACCGTCGAATAATTTCCTAAAATTAAAAGATAGCGCCAAATGCAGCGATATGTAGACAATGGTGAAAACCGTTCCTGCCATCTTCGAGCACATTAATTATAACTATGGTAACACTTGGCGACATTTTTAAACTGGTGGTTTTTTTTTCATTATGCGAAATAAATCATGTTATGATCCATAAGCACCTTTTTACCTGTTTCAGAATAGAATTTTCTGCAACGTAATGATCACATTTCAGTCTGCTCGAAAATTTTAATTATTCATAATTTCAAGATTCCGTATCTACTAATTACATGGTTAAATACCGTTGCAAAGCTTATTTAACTCAAAGTCGGATTATCTTTAATCTTGCAGCAGTCTTAGTATAATCTCTTCAATGTCAGAATTTAACTGTCTTCTTAAATAAACGTATCTAGATTAAATTTTATGCATTTATAAGGAAATCTGTTATCAGAGACTACATATTCTTGTGAATAAATCTTATGAAACGCCTACATGCTCAGTCCGTGAATGTTGTTATATCAAAATACCGGCTCTCTTGAGACTCTAAGTAGCCGAATTAATTACAATTACTACTCGAAGTTACAAAATCACTTCAGGAAGAGTTTTTACCCTATAATTATATATGATTAAACATGGTGCACGATTTATAATTGTTGTTTGTTATTTAAATTAAGGTTCAAGTTTAATTGGTCAAAACAAGTATGCAAAGAAAATATATTTGCAGTGAATTTAGCTTATATATTTGGAATTAACTTCCGAAAACTAAGCAAACATTAAACATTAAATTAGTCTAGTTAAATTTGCTTTAAAATGATTTTAATTGTAGAAAAATAACTTAAGAATCTTGGGTTGTTTGCAACTATACAAAGCACAAATTGTCTATATATGTTCTAGATTTGGAAAGCGATAAAACAGAGTGAGATACTATATAAAAATTGAATGATTTCAATCATCGAAAGAATATTATAGTTTTGAAAACATGAATGTCAAAGAGAAGTAATAGTATCATACATGTAAATTAAGAACAGATTATCTTAAATTATGAACCCTGTGTAAATATGAGAAAATCAAAGTACAAGACATAAATAGAATCGAATGCTAGAGAGATTATATAGAAGGGTGAACTGAAAAATTCCCTTTTAGAATTTCAAAACTTCCCTATGCACTATTCTACGGTTTATAGATGAAGGACAGTGGCGTAACGTACACCCCCGCATTGCATGGGGTGCAGGGTTCTAAGAGGCCCAAATCTTAACTGACGCCTAGTATATACCCTTTGTAAGATCCGGCTTGGGGCCCAAAACCTGACTTTGCAAGGAGGCCCTAATCATCTCCGTTGCGCCACTGATAAAAGGAAAATAAAGTTAAAAAATAAGGTGAAAATACAATGAAGTTTAGGTATTTGAGGTTTTTTTTATAGTTGTGACGGATCTATACGTGGCTCTACTAACCCCTTCAGGACTCTTTAAGGAAAATAATTAATTCAACCAACTTTCACCGAGTGAAGAAAGCGTGATTATGCAAACCAAGTATATTATATAAATTCTGTATTCGCGAGTTTAACGGAGTTAGTTGGAGAGAGAAGGATCGTGAAATGATTGAGTGTAATTGGAGTTTATCAATTGAAGATTTTTGAGAGAGGATCTATCGACGGTGATTAAATCCGGATAAGGATCGCCTTCAAGGACGCAATTGTAGGACTTGACTTCATAAAAGTACAGGCATCGTGATCCTTATTTAAATAGAAGTTTAGCTTATTACTGCACGCGGCGTAGTTTATATTGAGCTTGTTTAAGTCGTGGAATCAGTTGAGGGTCCGTATTATTATCCCCAGGCTAACGAGTCTCACCTCGCGCTCTGCTATCTGATCTGTTATCTTAATTAGATTATTATTGTCTCTGCTTGATATTTTGGTGACAATAAAATAATTAGAGTGAATAATGTCTACTTCAAAAATGAATAACATATCAACAGACCAGAATTGAAAAATTGAAAATCATAGCCTTTTGGTACAGAATTGGCCGCGTTTATGTTATTTTTAGTCAATTTATTACCTATTTTTTCCCATTTCAGTATTAATAATTTCTTTTTCTATTCTTAATTGTAGCATATTTTTCTTAAAATGTACTAAAAAGATTTAAAAACAACAAAAAAATCCCCATATCTCTATTTTTTTAAAAAAAAAGTTGTCGCAAGTAGTCGGATACCTTAAAGCAGTTACACCAATAACACTATTTCTTTCACCTCAGAAGTGCACTGAGGAATCAGCTCAAAAGAAGTTTGAAAGGAAAAAAATTTTTTTTTCGCATTCAAATTACAAATTCATCACGACGGAAAACCTTTAAAATATTTCTCCATGGCTCCTACATTTACTTTAAACAAACATCTTCAAAGGGGGTTGTCGAATATATTACCTGTGAAAATGTACATAGAATGTGACTGAATAAATATTTGATTTACTTAATTGCAGATACAATGACGAAAGTAACGTTGAAAGGGCTTCGGGTCGGAATTGGAATTCACATCAGGAGAATTTAATGATACGGTAGATGATATGAATTATTTATAACAGTGTCAAAGTAATTTTTTTATAAATTGACTGAGTGGGTGTATGATCTTTGTCTTTTAATGGTTAATTATCTCGAAAAGGATTTTTTTTCTTTAAATCTCTTTACTGTTTTTGAGTTGTTATGTTGAGAGAGAACGAATAAAAAAACGAATCTTGAGATATTTTTTTAAGTGTTTATATTTTAATCAATTGACGTCAGTTTTTTCCCAAATGATGTAGAATTTTATTGTTCATAATTTTGTTTCGAATTTTGTGTTATGAATGCCTAAAATAGTGTAAATAATTTATATTTGGATGTGTAGTACTCTAATATTACTTTCTGTTGAACTTAATTTATGCTAAAATTGTAATATTACAAGCAACACCGTCCCATACATTTTCATGGCGTTTCTATGGAAACTTGTCAAAATATTGGCATCATTTTTGAAGACTTGGCTAACAAAGGGATGTTTCTGGAAATTACTGGAAAAATGTATTAACACCACGATCTATGAGACGAATTTCGATCTATCACGAATTTTCGAGAAAGAGTGAGAAGACATCCACGCAGATTATAATTAGGAGTCGCTCACTGAAACTGGGTCAGTATTGCTTGAGCTGTTGAAGATTTCAGTTGCTGCGATTGAGCGATTGCTTGGAAATAATCTTTATCATTACGTATATGTATTTTTAGACACTGTTAGTTGAGTCTGAGTGATGTAGAAGATATGAAGACCTTCTGGGATTTATTTTACGAATTTTTCTTCTAAATCTTGTGCCTTACAGATTGTTTATCTACAACACATTTCATCGCTATTAAAGAACTATTTTGCTTTTTTGAATAAAAATATGAATTCGAGAGTGAAGTTGACAACAATTCTTTTGATGACGTCATCCCACACCCCTCCTCTATTCATGGGGACAATTTCGCCTCAATCGATCATGCCAGTTGGGAGTACTGCGTCATTGAGTGAACACGTGCAACTGCATTCTGCCGGAAGAATGTTCGAATCAAAATCAGGTTTCTTGTGAAAATTAAGAAAGCCGCCAGGAAAATATTTCAAATATAAACCGAGGCTTAAGGAGATGACAATTTGTCTAGTGTACTTATGTTTGAATGGCACAAACAGTTTTTAGAGGGAAGGGACAGTGTGGAAGATGATGAACAGGCTAGGAGCCCAAGGAAAGCGATTACAAACCAAAACATTGCCCAAATAAGTGTGTTCCCACTCACGTCAGTGGCCAGACTGTTAATCAACACAACTACATTGAAGTACTGAATAGAATTCGTCAAAAAATTAGAGAAAGAAGTCCAGAATTGTGAAAAGTGATGGATGGCTGTGTTGCACCAAGACAATACAACCACTATTTGTTGAACAGTTTCTGACCAGGAAAAATATTACTGTGATAAAGAGTCCTCCTTATTCACCTGATTTGGCCCCATGGGACTTTTTTTATTTCCTTTAAAAATTTTTGCTTAAAGAGAATCCATTTTGCCTCAGTTGAAGCGGTTCAGACAAAAACGGAGAATCTCTTAATGGACCTTCCAAAACCCTCGTTCCAGAATTGTTACCAGCAAGGGCAGCACCGAATGCAGAAGTGTGTGAATGCTGAAGGGAACTACTTTGAAGGTAATAACACGGAGAACTGATTCTCTACGTACAATGATTTATATTGGACCAGTCTCGTTTTTTTGTGTCACACATCGTATATTAACTTGCAGTTAAATCCTGGAGAATAGATAGTAACTTAACACCAATTCATGTCAATATTGGTGTTTAAGAAATAAATATAGAGTATTGAGGGGAAAAAAAGGAAATAAAAATAAATAAAAAAAAACTTGATGGGCGAAAAGGAAAAAGATTGCCCTTTCAGAGTATATATTTCTTCATGCTACTTCAAGGAAATTCAATTTCAAACTGGATAAAGAACGAACACTGGATTCGTATTTAATCATTTTTCTTGAAAGCATGTATAGCTTTTTAACTTTAAATCTACTCATCTGTGAAATGTATATGTGTGAAAAAAGAATAGAAATATATAGATATCGAAGTTTTACAATTCAGTGTTTGAATGAGAAAATTGTTCAAAGGCTGCTCTTATGGAATATTCTTAAATCTGTATCTATGTGCCCACTTTTATTTTGAATAGCATGATGTAACTGTTCTCTAGGAAGAAAATTTTAACTGTAAGCAACAAAAAATTAAAATGAATAAGCAGACGATTTTTTTTATTAGCATTCGTTTCTCAAGCGAATTTTTTTTGGAGTGATAAATCGAAGAAGAGGTAGTATCAGAAAATTATTATTCGATTTATGAATATTGCATTTCACTTCAATTTTTTCATATTTAGACTCTTTTATGTTAAGAGATATTTTTAAAATTATTTTTTGCTTTTAAAATGTAATTTTCCAGCTTGCCTTTTACTCCTTTCAATCATAGGATCTCCTCAGTTTACGATATACTCCCGATTAAAATATCGTAATCGGTTTGAATTTTTCAATACTATTTTCATCCAAATGATTTTTAAATCTAAAGACGCGGTATAAAATTTAATCTATGTATGTATATATGTATGATTTTTGTACGCAATGCAAAAATTCTATTATATGTATTTCATTTGTAAGTGTTATGTTGCCTAGCCAATGTAATTATCTTTCTTTTTTTTTATCATTTTTAATAATTTTTTTTTTATGTTTGTAAGTGCAGATAGTCGGAAGTCCAGCAGGTGATGTTTTCGGTAAATAGTTATATATTTTGTATGTCAACAAATATTTCGTTTTTATAAGTTAATTGTATATGTTCTTTTTAAATAAATTCAGCTTTGAGTCTTTCCACAAAAAATTGTTACGCAGCTATAACTTCACCTATAAGAGACCAATATTTAACAAGTAATATAAAAAAAGTTTTAAGTCAATTCCTAGTTTGAATGGATGAATAGAAAGTATTTTATTAACGATTGAAAATTTGAGCAAGATATATATATATATATATAGGGAGAGAGTGAACTAATTGTAGGAATTGAAAAAAGAGCAAGATTTGTCTGCATTGTTGTAACAGTGCCCACCTGGTTTGGCTAGTGTGGCTGAAAAACCGGTTTTCGACGCCAACTTTTGTCATTGTTTTAACAGTTACATTGTTACAACAATGGAGACGAATCTAAGTTGGCGTCGAAAACCAGCAATTAATTAAATTAACTGACCAGTAATTAGTGAACTATTATTTGAAAAACTATATTAACATCAAGTGTCATTAACTACAAGTTTAAAAAAAATTGATTTGAACTTGTTTGGATGAATAGAATGTATTTCACTAACGATTGAAAATTTGAACAAGATGTATAAATAAATAAACAAATATATATAGGGAGAGAGTGAGCTATTTGTAGGAATTGAAAAATAGTAATAAGGTTTTATAGAATTATCAAGCATTTAATTCTTTCATATATAATTTTATATTTAAGATTTGCTACTTTATTTTTATTGAATTAAGTTAAGCATGTTTATATTTTTCGACTGGAATTTTATGTGAGTACAGTAAGAAAGATAAAAATTTCCCAGGTGAAATATCAAATGTTTTCAAAACATATTCTTTGTAATCTAAAAAAAAAAATGGCTGAAGTTTCACTAAAATTTATTCACAAAACGAATTGAATTAGTATTAATATAAAGAATTTAACTCAAAAAATATTACGATCTCATAGATTACGGAGTTAAATTAGCTATAATTCATTAAATGGATTACATTATTAAAGTAGTGCATATTAAGACTCCTTTAGACAGTTTAAATTATATTTACTTTAGAATTTTTCTCTGAAACTTACATAGTTAATATCATTATTTCACAATTAGCGAAAGTCTGACTAGTATATATATATATATATATATATATAAAATTAAGTTGGTTGTGAAATGCAATATGTTTTAGAAGTGGCTTAACTGAAACATAACAGATAAAAAAATTCTACGAGAATTATCGTCTGACATTTTATACAAATGACATTGCAAATCTTGTATCTGCGTATTAAAAGCTTTTGATCCAAGTTTTTTCAAAAAGTTGTTAACACGCTTGTTATTAATTTGATTGCAGTATTTCTAAGATTTGAGAGAAGTGTTTTGATATTAGAGAAAATAAAAACTAGAAGAGTGTGGGTAGAAATTATGAAAACTCGCGTGGGCTTAAGCTTTTATGTAGGATGAGAAAAAGTGGAGAAATTTATGTCACTGGTGTTAGCATATTGAAGACTTATGCCGGAGTTTTTATCTTTAAAACCTGCATTTGTAGTGGTTTTAATAAAGTGTTATAGTCAAAGGAAATTTATAGTTACCTTTTTCTTAAAATAACATTTGCGTCTTTAATTAAATTTATAAAAGTAATGAAATAATTTATTAAAGAAATTTCTCACATATTTATGCAACTTTTTACTGTTCTCAAGGGAAAAGTGATTAATAATGAGACAAGTTAAGAAGAATTATTAATAAATAGTTTAGAACAATGGAAGAGTATAGTTGACTTTCAAAATGTGCTTAAATTTTGCCAGCGTTTTTTTTTGTGAAAAACTCTCTCTTTTTTTGATATTTTAAAAATATACTAATCATTTTTTAACTATAAATAATTCATTAAATATAACTCAAATGAGTTTTACAGACTTTTCTTGTTTGATATAAACATTAATTTCTGAAATATAGCAAATGAGTAAAAAAAATAATGAATAAGTAATTTAGTTACATCTAATGTTATAATAAGAGCTAGATAATTTTACTATTAATAAATATAAACAAACTTAAATGATATAAACAGGAATAATATCTTTGTTTGCAAAAACTGAATAAACTCCTTAGTTTCCGATAATTTATATATTTTTTCCATCATGGATTAAAAAAAACTATGGACATATAAAAGGGACGATTTCGTAATTATTGTACAAGCATTTTTCTATTAATTTTTTTAAATATTGTAATATTTTTTATTTGAATGAGGGAGTGTGTTTTTATTAATGTAGTAACACGAGGACCATGGGCAATGGACCACGTAATTTTGAACCTCGCTCAAGTGATGAGGGAGAAACCTGAATTTGCACCCCACTCTTCAAACTTCCGCAACAAGCCAATGGGAGGATTTTGAAATTTAAAAAAGTTTACTTGCAGCCCCTGTACCCGGTGGGTCTTCAGTGGCATTTGAGCTCGAACTAAAAATAAGCCGGCCACGAGTTCGTGACCATGACCACTGTGGTAACGCGGCCAATTATAGATTGTTATTGTAACGCAGTGGTTCTCAAACTTTTTTAACCCATGGACCCCTTTTTCAATTCCTACTATTAGTTCACACTTTCCTTATATCTTGTGTTCAAGTTTTCAATCGTTAATTAAATACTTTTTATTCATCCACTCAAGTTCAAATGTCCTTAACCAGCTTTTCTGTCACAACTTTGTGAGCTTGACCAGGCCACGGCAGATCCCTTGTCTCCTGTCAATATTCGCTAAACATTCTCGTCAACCTCGTTACCATGGGCTTCGATGCACATTTGTCACCGTACACAGCCAGCATTCTACGATGAATGTCCACCGGCTTGCACCCTTCCAGGGTTAAAAACTTTATTACTGTTAGCTGACCCATTTTGGATCCAGTTGCATCAACGCCAGCCATTTTTAAATGAATGTCACGTCATTACGAATGCAGTTATCACAAATCTACTTGCGTACACGCATGCGTGGTACATACACCTTCCCTATAGCGTTTGTTTCACGAAAATACATTGAAAACTGTTCGCATGTGACGCTTCGAATCAATTTCATTTGAACTCGCCTTATATTTTTATAATTAATGTTTACTGTTTTCTTTATAAAAAAAAAGAATTGTTGAAAAAGTCTAAATAAGTAGTATAGGCAGTCTTATAGAATTATTGAGGAACCTTTAAATCATTCCGTTATGTATTGGTTGCCAGGGAGGGGTGCTCAAAATCTTTGAGGTTTGTGATGTCAGGCTGATATATAAAGGGGCGTGATGATCAAAAGTTAAAGTCGTTGCTCTAACTTCTCCTGAAGCGATGAGTGGAGCTAGGGAGTGTTTATTCACATCGTACCCTGAAGTAGCACGAGAGTGTTCGGCGACGAACTTCGTAAATTCCACGGTCAAATGACGAGGACGACACATAGCTGGCACCCCTCTCCAAACTTCCAAACCACGTCCATGGCAATGTGTGGATGTTTATTACATGAAGCATCAGCTCACAGATATATTCTTAGTAACCTTACTACAGTGCTTCTTCGGTTTCAATATTGGCGACCTAATTTTTATATAATTAATATTTTCTTCGTCCCCCCCTCTCCTTACAATGAAAATGCATTGACTGCTACAATACTGTACTTTGCCATTAAAGCCACAATGCAAGCCTAATAATAAACGGTAAAAATCATCAATATAAGTATTAAGCTTTATATTTTACTTTTCATTAATAAATCTTTCAAGTTACTTTTAAGAGCTCTTTTCTATTCCACCTGTGCAAGCGTAATTAAGTCACCAAAAATAATTCAACTGTCGCCAAACAGAATATTCCAGGTGGTAACCCTTTGCCATCACATTTTCAAAATAAGTCACCGATTCTTTATGATTTTGTGACTGATTCTTTTGAGTCTTGTTTCTGTTATGATTACTGTTTCTTTTTCATTATTTTCAAACTTTTGTGAAAAACCAGTGAGAAGTAGTATTTATAACATTTTTTTATGTGTAGCTTGTGTGTTGTCGCCAATAACTACAACTTGGCGAGATTTGCGCCTGCGAAACAGAAAAGTACCCTTTTAAGTAATAGAATAAGTATTATGTTACTTTTTATAGTTCATAATGTATTTTGTTGTGCTTCCTTTCAATTAATTAATAATTTGGAATAATCATTTATTCTCCAATTTGCGATACGCTTGCCCCCCCCCCCACGTAGGGTTTTTAAGAAGCCTTTTAGGGAAGTGCACCTCACAGTTTGAGAAACGATTATTTATAATTTTAAAAACTAAAATTAACATTAATACGATTTAAAATTTTGCGGCCCTAACCAACAGACTATGTCGTAGCTTAAGAACTACTTAAGAAGCAGCTTAATTAACTATTTTTACCTCAAACAAACGATTCTTAAATTTAGAAATGTATTTCGAATTAAAAAATACGTCAACACTAAAGTAAATTCGTCTGGTTATGACGTGTATATCCTTCCATCATATTGTATTTTTAAATTTTAGGAGAACATTAAATTAATATTCAATTTTCCACAGTAAATTTAACGTCGGGAAACAGTTTGAATTAATAAATGTTCTATTAATCCATTGGAATTCAGAATTACTTTTCCAATCTAAATTATCGTAAACATAAATATTTAAATGCAGCTTGAAAGCAAGAAAAAGGTTTCTACGGTGTTTGATTACTTTTTTCCGATTCTAGGAAATATTTTTCAAAACTTGGAAATCCACACATTAATCATTAAAGTGGACAAAAAAATACTTCCGTAAATGGAAGGAAAAATAGCAAGATAAGAAAAAACAGATATTACTTGCTTTTTATTCTTTCAAAGGCATATTTTATTTCATTTTAATAAAAACCGGTAATTTTAGATTCAAAAATGGAAGTTAAAAACACACGTATAATTAATATTCTATTTACTGATTCAAGATAGTTGATAAATGGGAGTCTTAATATGTAATAAAATATATTTAGGATTTTGAAATACACGAAATGAAATAACAAATACATTTTATGTAAGTAGATTCAAATTCAAAAGAATTATAAATTAAAACTAGCCGTTACCCGTCCGCTTAGCTGGGTATACTATGATATTGTAAATTATTGGCATCTAAAATCTTAATCTAAATCTTAATTAAGCGTTCGATTGTACTGAAAAACATACTAATAACTCTCAAATCTTGATTAAAAAAATATAGGACATAAATTGCTAAAATTGAAGTAGAATTATTTTTTAAACTCTCGTAGCCTCCTCCTCCAATGTAGGTTTCCGCAGAACCCATTTTTAATGGATTTCTGCTCAGCAAAATAAACATGCTTGCCAAATTTCAATTCTAAGTCTAATAGTTCAAAAAGGGATTTTTTAAAAATTAATATGCTCCGTAACCCTTTTGAGAATCGATTTCCGTTCGACCCGTTCTTAGCGGATTTCAATTCAACAAAAGAAAGATGCTTGCCAAATTTCAAATATGTCGGTCAAGCGGTTCAAAAACAGGAATTCTACTATCTATAACGTCCCCTTAACCCCTTGTGACTTGTTTGGGAGTATATTTCCAAAAAACTCATTCTTAGCTAACCTCTACACCATGAAAGAAACATGCCTACCAAATTTCAAGTCTGTTGGTCTAATAGTTCCGGAGATATCGTGATGAGTGAATGAGTCATTTTTTACTTTTTTATATATAGATAGACCGATCTCTCTCTATATGACAATAAAGTTACAATTTTTTGAAATATTTTATAAATATTTGGAGGAAAGTTTTTCTCTTAAATATAAATAGAAAGCGCAAAATTTCTTAAGAATCTCCTCTTCTGGTTATTTCCAGTTCAGGAAAGTAATGATAATCCTATGGAAATTCTATTTTCACCTTCGAACCTAGACAAGTGTATTGATTTGAATACAATAAAATACATTTGAAAGATGAAATAAGGAAAATAATGAAACTGCACTAAATAATGAACCAAATTTCAAATCTTTAAATAGATTTGAATCATTTATGTATAGGTTTTCAGATTTTAAGAAATATTTTCTGATATTGGAGTGAAAATGCAATTACAGAGAGACTCTCCCTATATTTTTTTTGTTTTTGTTTCTTTGCATGTACTTTATTGTTGTCAAATCGATGTGTGAGTCTAGATTTCAGATGAAATGTAGAATTTCTTTCGTGTTATCTATCCCAGGTATCCATAATTAAACTTAAAATTGGCGAGAAGTTTATAGCAAAAGGTATTCAGCGGAATTGCATGAAAATTGGGTAATGGCAGAATGACGAGATGGGAATTTTATCAAGGAAAAAATACAACGAGTGGCGTATCCACCCTAAGTGGCGTATCATAGCTTTATTGAGAACATATAAATAATCTTCAAAAGTTTACAAAATATGCTCGATATGCTGTCCACCAATGTCTGCTACTATCTGAAAGAGTAAAATCTCATGCTCGACTGTTGAAAGCACCCTGAAGGGGGAATGTTACGCATGTGGTGTTCTATGGTTTCTTTAAGGTCGGATAGAAATGTGAAGGGATCACGGAAGACCATGGCCTCGAGGTATCCCCACAGCCAAAAGTTGCAAGGATCCAAGTCGGGGGATCTAGGAGGTCAAGCTGTAGGAAAATGCAGGCTGATGATTCTGTAGTCACCCAAATGACGGTGGAGCACTTATTTCACACAACGGGGATGTATGGAAGAGCACCATCCGGCATAACCTCTGTGGTTGTATCACATCGCCCTGCCTGCCACTTCTAAATGGTAGCAGACAATGGTGGGGAACATATCGAGCATGTTTTGTAAATTTGTGTAGATTATTTATATGTTCTCAATAAAGCTATGATTCGCCACCTAGGGGGGTTTTAAACTCATTGTTTTTTTCCCTCTATAAAATTCCCATCATTTCATTCTGCCATTATCCAATTTTCATGCAATTTCACTGAATAGTTTTTGCTATAGATTGCTCGCAAATTTCAAGTTCAATTATGGACACCCGGTATATTTGGGAGAAAATTGAATCGCCCATTCAACATCGATCTCCGAAACTATTAGACATACACACTTGAAATAGGGTAGGCATGTTGCTTTCGTTGAGTAGATATCCACTAAGAACAGGTTTTGCGCTAATCGAACCCCAAGAGAGGTTGCGGGGGCGCTATGGACAAAACATTATATTTTTTTAATTATTAGACACATTGACTTGAAATAGAGTAAACATGTTTATTTTAATAAATACAGATCTGCTAAGAACGTGGTTTGTGGAAATCTACTCCCAAGAAGAGTTACGAGGAAGTTATAGATTTTTTTAAAAAATTCCGTTTTTGAACTATTAGATCTACAGACTTGAAATTTGACAAAAATGTTTCTTTTGTTAAATAGAGATACACAAATCGGGTTTTTTGGAAATCGATTCCCAAGAGGGGAATGCCAGTGATCCTTTAGTTTTTAAATCAAGAAGCAATATCTATAAGAATGTTTTTCGATACGATAAGAAGCTTAATGCTTGGAGTAAAGGGTTATTGATGATCAATGGTTGACTCCTCTTCATCATTGGCTCGACAGCCTAGGATTGGCCAAAATATTTTGAACTAGTTATTTTCAACCACCTCTTCTTGCAGCCTCTTCCAATTTTTATTTTTCAGAACAAACAATCTTCTTTTATACATTAATCCAAAGCTTCTCAAACTTTCAATATTTTCGACCCAATATTCAATCATAGTTTTCATCCCCCCTCCTCCCCTCCATACAATAACAATGTATTGAATTCAATAATACTATACTTCGACGCTCAAGGTAGAATACGAATTTAACCTCTCAAGTACCATCGGTGTGCATAAATGTCTCGCTCAACGAAAGCGTTAATTGCCCCGGGCGTATATATACGTCTTTCCGAAGTACGATCTTTTCTGTGCACTTCTTTCCATAAAATAATTCCGAAGGCTTTGGAATGCAATAAAATGACCCAGACAGTGTTTTCGACGGATTCATACTTATTTCAGAAGTTTGCTTATTTATTCTTTTCTCCCCCCCCCCTCCCCAATACATCACATACGCGTGCCAACGTAGAAAACGGTGGCATTGGGGAGCGAATCACGTAACTTTAAATCGGCAGTTAAGAGGTTAATTGTAAACCGTACACATTATCAAGATAAGTGTTAGTTTTCGCATATAATTTTAAAAATGACAAGCATATGTTATTAACTGAGTATTGTGAAAACAATTTTAAAATACATTGTGCACTACTGATACATTTATAAGTGTAGTATGTCAGTGTGTATATATGTATTTCATTTTTTATTATGTCGGAATGCATTTTATTTGTTATTTCAGTAAATTAATAATTTTTTGTTTTCGAATTTTTAATACGCTCGCGACCCCTCGTAGAATTATCACACCCCCTAGGAGGAGTTAATTGTAGTCCAGTTCTTCCTGTCCTGTGCTAGTGTTACATTAAATAGATGAAAAGATTTCTTTATTAATACTACTGTTGCTCATGCGAATAACGTGAGCTGTCTAATGGGCTAACTTCATGAGACATCATAATCACGTGGTTGCAATCACGTGTTTCAAGCGAATCTGTTCATAAGCTTCGCTGTTGCCAAGTTTTATTTTTTACCAAAACTTTCTTTAAAAAAAGAACATATTTGTTTACAAAAATAGCGCACACTGGTAGATAAAATGTACTTGATTTAAAATTACATGTGCAATATAAGAATATTTTTATGTCGAAAAACGTTTTCAAGAATCTTAATACTAGAACATCTTTCACCAATTATCAAGTCCAAAACTGTATCTTTATTTAACTAGTACAAATCTAATGTCACATGATTGCATTGTCATATGACGTTAGGAATTTAGCCCATTGAGGCGTTTAATTTAATGTAATGAACAACGTCTGACTCTAAAGATATTCCGCACCTATCTATGCTTGTCCTCTACGCAGTGGCGTAACGTACAACCCGCAACATCAGTATTACGGGAGGGGAGGAGAGAGGGGTAAGTTTCTCAGTGGCCCAAAGCCGGACCAACGCCAAGTACGTACCCTTTGTAAGCTCAAAACCTGACTTTGCAGAGTCCTAATATCCTCCGTTACGCCACTGCCTGTACCCCATATACCAGGGGTGGCGAACCTTTATGGATCAACCGCTATTTTTTCTACAGAAATATATAATGAGGTATAGACATGCCACCAAACAATTTTGACTTGTGATTATTGGAAAAATAATACAACTAAATTCTACTCCAACTCAAAACTCTTTATTTACTACGAAAAATATATATTGCATTTCAAAGTATTAAATGTTTTTGTTATACGTGTAATTCAAATTTAAGTAACATTAGTGTGACTTCAGTTGTTGCAGATTAGATGACAAATGACTTATATTAGGATTATAAGATGTTACTGTTAGCAGAATGCGTGCTGAGTTGGAGTTATCTGCCAAATGGTTTCTAAGCGATTCTTTAATGTTATTCATCCCTGAAAAAAATCACTCGCATGCATAGTTACTTGAAAATATGGTTAAAGTAGCATATATGAACTAGCTTCATCAAACAGTTAAATGTGTGTGGAGTTGAATTACATATTTCCAAAATTTCGTTACTCACATTTTTACTTATATTGCTTGTTAAGCATTTTGTTTCAATCAATTCCAACTTTTTTTGTTTCAATAAGTCTTTAAATCCATATTGAACTAGACTGGAAATCAATCAGTTGCATTTCAAATTCTTCAATTTCCAACCAATCGAATTGGGACAAATTCAGTTTGCCAAATGAAGTCACATTAACGTACATCATAAAATTGAGTGTGTCCAATAATTCTTTGAAGTGAGAAAATCTCGCTGAAAATTCCTTGATTGACGAATCAATTACGGAAATATTTTGAACTCAAGTGCAAGCCCCGTTTTGTTTGGTGGCGTGCCCAAAATGTTGTGTCGCGTGCCATTGGTTCGCCATCTCTGCCATATACTATTTCCCTGAATTCCTCCGAAAACACTTTCAATGGATGATTATACTGTCTAAATTTCTTTTTAAACAAAATGAGAATATTTTATTTTTGATTTACTAAACTACGAGAATATTCACGAACTCAGAACATAATTAATCATTTCCTTTAAGAAAACAACACATTTTTGTCTGCAATATTTTTTTAAAATTTCTAATAGGCTACGGATTGGTGTTTTACCATTGCAGATCTAGTCCCCGAAAGCTGGTATCTCTTTTTAGTGCGGCACCTCAAAGGCGGATACCAATCGCCGTTAAATTTTGACGCCCAATTTCCTCCCCAGAGGGAGGCACCTGAGCTCTAGTGATGCGAAACCATACTTAATATATTTAATTTTGCAGAGAGCACCTAAGCTTAAACAGGCACTCAAGGGGTGTGAAATATTCAGTAGAATATTTATAATGAGAGATTACCTATACCTCCTTTTTAACTTATTTCGAGTTTTAAGTGTTTTAAACTCTGCCTTTTATATAAAATCCAGTCTGCACTTTCTTAATATTTCAAATAAAACGTTATATAGTAAATTATACTTAGTTACCATTTGAATTTGGTAGATGACTACTTCCAAACAATTCAATACGGGCTCTTTCAGGAGTGTTTATCGGAAACCTTAAGTAAATCTGGGTCGCTTAAATCCTAATTATCCATAAAGGTATGTTGGAAAATCTAAGTACGGCTTAAACCACTAGGTTTATGAATCAGTGACTTGATTTAAACTGCACCTATGTGTGTAGAGTGGTATATTGTGAATTCAAGTGTAAAATTAATGGAAGGTTTGACCGTAGGGAAATGATGGCTATATTCACTAGGAAATGAATGTACTATTTCCCATTTGTATAAATGTATTAATGGAGTGATCTATCATTTAAATATATTCTAACATGATGTATAAATTTATTATATTATAAAATAATTTTGTTTCAGCATTTGAGAAACATTTGATAAATATTTAAAATAAGCACTATTTAATGTTTAAGTAAATAATACTTAAATAATACAAGAAAATAATGCTTAAATAGATAATTCTGAACTAATTCTTAAATAAATAATAAATATTTATTGTATAATACTTAAATAAATCATACTTAAATAAGCACTAGTTAGTACGTAAATGAATAATATTTAGGTAAATACTATTTAACAATTTGGTATGTAAAACTTAAGTAATTATTACATAATACTCAAATAATTACTACTTCATACTTAAATAATTACTACTTATTAGTTAAATAATTACCACTTAATACTTAAATAATAACTATTTAATACTTAAAAAATATTTCTTAATATTTAAATAAAACTGCTTCTTAATATTTAGGTAAATAATACTTAAATAACTACTTAATACTTAAATAAATGCTACTTGATACTTAAAAAATTACTTAGTACTGAAATAAATACCACTTAATAATTAAATAAATAATACTAATACATAATACTTAAAAAAATACTACTTAAATAATTACTGCTTCGTAATTAATTAAATTATACTATAATTGTACTATAACTAATAACTATTACTTAGCATGTAAATTAACAATAATTAATTACTATTTAAGGTATCCGGAACACGTTGAAAATTACCAAATACAGTCAAGATAGATATTTTTGTTTTTTATTTTATTGAATGGAGCCATCTTTTGACTTTACTAAATATACTTTATTTTGTTTCTACACTACCTAGAGGCCAAGTTACAATCCATTTTATAAAGTTAGAAAACCAGAAGTGGGTTTTTGATCTACCAGAAGTGGGCATTTAAATGGCTCAAAATCTATCATGGCGAGTCTGATAACTCAAAATATTACGAATGTATTTCTATAAAACTTTTTTAACTTGATATTTATGTTATTTTCTAGAGAATGTACTAAAATTTATTTTATTGTCTGAATACTTTTTGAGTTATGGCTTGTTATTTAAATAATGGTCTCATAAAAATGTAACATTTTTTATAATGTTTCCTCAATAAAGCTCTAAAATTTTCAAATTTTAATAAAAAATTAAAGTTTTAGTACATTTTCTAGATAAATGCATCTAGTTTGTTTTCTTAATACTTTTACTAATATATGTTTATTACTTTTTTCTCTAACTGCTTTGAAGTTTTTCAAAAATATTGCTAAAATTTAACTTATAATTGTGATTTTTGTGAAATTCAGGTAATTTATTTTAAATTTTGATAGTTAAATATATATATAGTAATATTTATTGGTATTGAGTCCTAAAAGAGAATTTATAATGTTTTAGTATGCTATTTTGTTAAAAAGTACTCCGAACGTGTTCGGATACTTAAATCATAAATAAGTAATACTTAAATAGATAAAACTTAATACTTTAAATAAATCTACTTATAAAATATTTAAATAAATAATACTTAATAAGTGATATTAAAATAAAAATTTGATAATTACCTGTTGTGGTTCTAAGTAATCTTTGGTAAATCAAATTTATTCATTCAAAGTAATGTTTTGTAGCAGAATTAAGATTTTCGTTTACCAAATTTACGCGCGACTGTTATACCGTTCTAATTTAAAATATTTTTTATATTCTTACTTCAATTTTGACATTTTGCGTAGAAGGCTTGAAAGTTTTGTATATTATTCCTTTATTTGATCTAATTTATTTGCTTACGTGAATTTCACAAATAAAAAATGCAAAATTATGCACAAAAATATTTCTGTTTTGTGTGTTTAACAAAATAATTCAAAAAATATGTTTACATTAAAAAAAATATGTTTGTTTAGATGAAAAAGGCAAATGCGAGATATTTCTTAATCTTGACAATTTCTGCTAAAATTTGGGCTGGTCATAATCTAAATAAAATTAAATATTAAAAAAGCTGATAACTTATTTCTAGCATTTGAAAAGTGTCCTTTGAGCTTCAATACTTATTATCTATTGAGAAAATTACGTATATTTATTTATCTATAGTCTTTTACTAATTTCGTGACAAAGTAGGAAATAATTTATCTGTTTCTCTTTTTTGTTCCAATCGCAAAGGTCGTTAACTTTCGTTCATAACAGTTACCTTTACTTGATTCCTTTGTCGATTTAATATTTCTCGCGAATTTGTATACTTTTAGGGCACGGATATTAGGCAATCTAATACTTTAGTAAAAGTAGTAAAAAACCATTCCTAAGCGGTTTTAAATCTTAAAGATATTACCGAAAATAGTTAAAAAGTAGTTTTAACAACTCTAACGATATACCCTGTTCAGAGATGGAGAAAGATAATAGAGGAAATATTCTAAATGTGTAGGATATTACTTCTACTGTTACTATTCTTTTAAGCTTTTTATTGTGTTTTTGGGAGAACGATTTTGTGGAATTTACCTCCGGGATCATATTATTTCTCTCAAAGTAGACAATATTCTCGAGTTTTTGCTTGGCATTTCTCTTGGCGCTAATTATTTAGAAGCTTCTTTAATAGACAGATACTATTTTAAATAAATGATACAAAGATACTTTTCTGTTTCTTGTCTAGTTAAAAAATAATTAAAACACAAACATCGCAGCAATA
Organism: Trichonephila clavata; assembly: GCA_019973975.1. Classification (NCBI taxonomy): domain Eukaryota; kingdom Metazoa; phylum Arthropoda; class Arachnida; order Araneae; family Nephilidae; genus Trichonephila; species Trichonephila clavata. Next base: position 19,145 of record BMAO01004374.1, on the reverse strand, counting down.
ATTAAATTCTAGATCAATTAAAAAATATTAAAATTTCAAAAAGTTTACCAATACGAACATTTTTTTTATATAACTCAAGGGAATTGTGTACTATACTCCAAAATGTATAACATCAAGATAAGACTAAAATAAAAGTTATAATAAAAATATAATTTACGGTGAATTAATTAATTAACCAAAAATGTGAAGGACATCCGGAAAATAAGTTTCGTCTCTTTTTTTTTTTTTGAAAGAAAAGATGGTACACCAAGATAAGAAAATAATTGTCATGAGAAACCACATTCGGTGCTGTTCAAAGACGAAAGAAGCTCCAACAAAGAGGAATGACGCGTGCGCAGAGCGCCGGAGAAGAAAGAGTAGCAGCAAACCAGCATGCCCGAGGATATTTGTGTACAAACCACGATGACAGACTTGTGACGGATCTATACGGTTTTTCATTAACCTCTTCTTTTTCTCTTTAAAAATCAAATTATTCATTTCAACCAACCTTCATCGAAAACTAAACGTGATTTATGTAAATAAGGAATATTACATAAATTCGGTTTTCGCGAGTTGAAGAGATCTAAGTAAGAGGAAGTGAGAAGTCAAGTGAATTAAAGATCGAGCAGTCGACACGTTGTTGTTGACAAGTTAAGCGAGCCTGATACGTTTTGATGTACGCGAAGAGAAGCTAATTTAAAATAGTGAAATTCACTATTACGGAGCGTGGGGTCTTCATCAATTCATCCAACTAAATAAAGTGCCTGAAGTTCGTCACGAAGGAACCTCAGAAGTAAAATATAAGGTTAGTGACTTTGATTAAGAAAATCAGATTATTATTGCGTGGCGTAGTTGTAATTGTGCGCGTTTAAGCTTTCCTAGATTCAGTTGAAATTCTGTATTATTATCCGCTTGTATTGATTCTCACCTCTTCACTCCATTCTAGTTTATTTATCTTAGTTAGTATTGTGTTGTGTCTATTCGTAACATATTGATAAGAATCAATAAATCAGTTTGAATTGGAATCATGTCTTACGATCCTTTAAGTCCGCCAACACATCCAGCCGGGTTTTCAGATAGACAGGAAGGTATTAGTGTAAGAGTTGGCTACAGGTCACCACAGACTGACGTGTGCTGACAAAGTAATCGTCAATGGAAGTTCATGCTATTGTCCGGTACAAATGATGTCGTGAGACCAGTGGCTATAAACAGGAATATTTCAAGGGAGGGGGGGGGTCGAATGTCGGAAATCACCCTTCTCGTATTATCCTTCAATACGCTGCCCAACGTATTCTTTTGATTTTGTCGATTTTCGGGGGAAAAAACAATAAAAAATAATTGAGGAATAAATAATTAGTATTAATAACAAATACTTAGTTAAATTTTACGTACTATATACATGGGATTATAGTCAACCGAAAAAATCAAGGCCTTTGGGGGTTCCAGACCCGGGACCCCCCACCACTTTGTGTGCATCACTGCGTGAAACTAATGTGTCCATCCTCCATGAACGTGTACTGACCATGAATGTTGAAGAGGTCATGTCTCATCAAATGGTTGGTCACTGGTGCAGTCTGGAGGATGAAAATCGAAGCGAGTGTCCCTCTACATTCCAAGAATGAAAACAAGATGGCAGTCTGTGCAACAATTACTTGCATCGCAAGGCACCGAGTTTTACAAAGTGGTTTTTTCAAACAGATTGCACGTCGATAGCGAGAATGTCAAAAAGTATTCCGAGGTGTATAATTCATGATGCCGTAGTGAATATTTTCTTGACAAAATTTCCGTGCAAAAAACAACGAAGCTTGCTTTCGGAATGTCCCTCGTATTTCAGAGCGATTCAAATGCCATATATATTATATACGAGGGATGATAAGAAAATAAGGTTACAAGCCTCAGCATTTGAAAGCTACATGTTGTGGAGAAATTTTGCATCCTCTGAGTGGAAACAAATGGCGCAACTTGTCATACAGCTGGTTTGTGGGTAGGTAGTGAAAGTTCCCAGACGGTTCAGGGTGATTGAAATGGTAAGACTCTTAGGAAATTGGTCTCGTTTGGAAGTGCGAGTTGTGATTCAAATTCTATGGGCAAAGAATGTGTCCGCATCTGACATTTACAGTGAAATCGTGGAAGTTTATGGTGAAGAAGCAATGAACAGACAACATGTAGCGAAATGGTGTCACTATTTTCAGTCAAGCAGACAGGGTGTCGAAAACCGCAATACGGCAAGCTGCCAACCAAGTTCTTCACGGCACAAATTGAAGAAATAATTCAAAAGGATCAACAGGTAACTCTGAGTTAAATCGAGTCAGAGCTGGGACTGAGTTATGGTAGCTAGACGCACATCTTTTCTGATGTGCTGGGATATTCCAAGACAGTGTGTGAAAACATCCACCGAGACCTGGCGCAATGAACAGGGACCCGATTGCTACCAGACGGGTTAAACAAGTTGGTTATGCGTTCTGATAAATGCCGAAATAGACTTGGTGATTATGTTGAAATGTGATAGGCATGTATGTAGGCAAAATTTCTTTTTGTATTATCTGTCTATTGTTAATTAATATTTCTTTATTCGACTTGTAACCTTTTTTTTTATCAACCCTCGTATGTATAACATACTAATCTCGATGCTCCTCGACTACTTAATGGAACGAGGCTTCGTATCACAAAATTGACGCAGAATATTCTTGGTGCCACTATTTTAACAGGTGTCGGGAAAGGGGTAAGTGTTATCATACCTCGAATTCCTATTATCCCAACTGACCTACCGTTTCAATTCAAACAGGAGTTCAATTTTCAATCAAACTAAATTTTTGCTGATACTATTAACAAACATTGCAAGTAGCAGGGGTGTACTTGGAAAAGTCATGTTTTTCCCATGGCCAACTATATGTAGCCTGTTCGCACGCATCCAATGTCCGAAATCTTCATATATTTGCACCTAACGAAAGAACATATAATATAGTATACAGCAGCATCCTTGAATAATATTCTATTTTGAGCTCTTTTAAAGAGGAATTATTTATATTAAACGTAGATACTTTTAATTTTTTTTAAATATTAATAGTAGAAGTTATTGAATTTTTGTTTTTAATTATTATAATAAAGTATGTTTTCAGTTTTTAAACTATGCTCAATTTTAGAATTTTTAAACTTTAATGGTCCCAGTCAAACAATAAAAAATTATCATATTATTTTATTTACTTTCTAATCATAATGATTATGATTTTAACAGAGTTATTTAAAGACATCAACTCGAGCGAAGCCGCGGGTAAAAGCTACTTACATATATAAAACACTACATATTTCCAAACACAATGCAGTCCTCACATGATAATACAAAATATATCACGTTGGCAGTTTAATCAATCACTTCTAGAATTACTTCACTGAAGAAATTCTATTAATTATTTAACCACCTGATAAAATCCTTAAATCCAAAAAGAACCAAAAAAAAGGGGGAGGGGAGGATAAATCCCAAAACCCTCTAATCTAAGCATTCTAGACAATAGGGGGAAAAGGAAAACCCCCTCCCCATGTCATTTCATTTATTATTAACTCCGGGTCCGGTTGACAGAGGCCTAGTGACCTCCTAGTGACCATAAAGAGAGCGAACGAAGTAAACAGAGTCATTAAATGCTGGTATTACAGTTAAGCGGTCAATCATTTGTCACCATAGGGGGGCTCGAACGCCTTTCGGGAGTGACGTAATAAAGAATTAAGGCGGTCAGCTTTTCTCATTATATTCGGAAACAGGAGAAAGAAGATTGCATTAGTTTGGTTGGTCATTTTCTTTTCGGAGAGAAACGTGGCTGGGTTGCGCAAAAAGGAAAATGATTTCAGTAATAGCTATATTGATGTGTTTTATCTGTTAGCTTTGGAATATTTACATTGTTTTAAGCAATAAGTTTCTTTTGTTTGTAAAACACTGCTTTTAATTTATTTGACAATAGTGGACAAATGTTAGGTATTTAACGCTTGGAAAAAAGGTGAATAAAAAAAGCAAAAATTGCTGAGTATTTCACGTTTTTCATCTTATGGTACCACATGATTAACTTCGTCTATGCCTGATTCATTTGTCGACAGAATTTACTGCAGGCAATGTTTGAGAAAAATGGTGTTTTTGCCATTTTAAATATATCCCGGACTTAACATTACGGGATAAGATTTCGAAAAAAATAGATTATTTATACCTTGCATTTAATGCTTAGTAACATAATCATGTATCCTCATCTCAGCCAGGGAGATCTTAAGATTTCTTGAGGCCCTACATAATTGTAGGGCCTCAAAAAGTCTTAATAGGGGGCCCTACCTAAATGTAGGTTCCACCTATGACCCTTAAAAGTAGACATAATATAGCATACGTTGTCAAAAACTTGTATAAACAATAGCCCGAAACAAATAAGTATGCATGACTTAAATTGCACAAACCGATTCGACCGATCGCCATCTTTTGACTGAATGAGTAATGATGGTGTATGGTGATAGGTCTAGACCTATACATGGACAACGGTCATCCCTTGTAGCCAGATGGCATATCGTCCGAAATTCTCAGTTTTTTCAAGAATACATCCGGAAATAGCATTTGAATGTGGAAATTATTCGAATCGTGATCTTATTAAGGTTGAGTCGAGAACGAGTTGAGGTCCCCTATGCTGTCGAGGCTCTGGGCTCGAGGCCAGTTGGTCCATGCCTTAAGGCGTCCCTGATCTGAGCTTGAAGTCTACAACGTATACAATCAGCATGGTGTCGGTTGATTTTATTTTAATTTAAGTCGCAATGTGAAGCAACATAGGGCTATTGGTGCAGAACCTTAAAATTTTGAATCTCAGTTAATCAACAAGGACAACCCCAGAGCTGGCACCTTCCTCTCCAAATTTCCCCATTAAGCCAACTGGAGGACTTCGAACCTTAACGTGCATCAACCCTTCTGCACGGAGAATCTTTGATGGCAACCCATGACTCGTTAACGCCGGTCACGGATTCGGGACCAATACCACTTGGCTACTGTACCTTACAGCATGGGGTCGCATAATCCCTATGATCATTTTTATGTACTTACCTACCAATTTGGACACCAATTGTCGTAGCTGTTACAGAAATATAACACTCTTGTTATGAACAACTTCCATGGCTTTTAATGTTTTCTCATAGGTGTTAAAGTTTTACCACAGGTGAAGCAAATTGGTTAACTAAGTGAGGTGGGGATATTAACTTCATGTTTTGCTGACCAGTCCTGAACGCATCTGGCATGATTCAAAATAAGATTTTCCTCTTGATAGTCAGGTGCGATGATAAGGTTACATTCTTATTGACAGTTCAAGTAAAATTTGATGGGATCTTCCCCAGAATAAGGATATAGTTCATAATTTTTTATCAAATATTGATATTCACTAGTAAGCCAATCTCAGTCCACGAGCTATACAGAGTGTTTACAAATTAGTTAGGCAAAAAGAATGATTTATTGCATGTAATTTAAGAGGAAAAAATTAAAGTACATATTGTTGTAAGATAAAGAAATAATCCAGTTTAAAGTTATCACAAATGTTTATTGTGGCTTCTTTCGTTTCTATACAAATGTCGCATCGGCAAATCAGTTCTTGCCACAGATTTGTCAGCATGCTTCCGTCGATCAAATTAACTACAGCATAGATTTTTGAGTTTAGTTCAGGAATGGATGTAGCACTTGGTCCTTTACAAAAAAACCCATGCACTGAAAACCAGTGGCGATCGTGATGACCACTAAATAACACATCACTACCAATTCAAACTGGTACCTCAATATCAAAGCAAGATGTATCATCGTTGCGGTAGTGATAAGTCGAGCTACCTGTTGAAAATGTAAACTCCTGGCATTTTTTCTTTGATGGTTAGCATAAGGAAGATCTGTTATATGTCCAAGTAAATATTTCCTGTAACAGTCTTTTCAGTGAAGAAGGGCAGATAATATTCTGGGACTTACTGCCCAAAAAACACGTTTACCATAGAACTATCCCTTTCTTGTTCCAGGACGGCATTAGGAATATCCGATCTCCAAATTCTTACATTACTTCACCTAACACATTTCTTCTCAAACTTTCAACATTTGTGACCCAATTTTCAATCATAAATTCCATACAATAACAATGTATTGATCTAATAATAATATACTTTGACGTGAAGCTACAATACGACTTTAATTATAAACCGTACACGTTATCAAGATAAGTGTTATATATATAAATATTCTACATAATATATGTTTTATGACATGCCCATAAGGTCAATGGTAATTATTAAACTTGTTCTTAACTTAGTACTGTTAAATTAATTATGAAACACATTGTGTAGTACCGATAAATTGTAAATGCACATTTTATTTTTTATTATGTCAGAATGTACTTTGTTTTGCTTCCTTTCAGTTTTTAAAATAATCTTTTGTTTTCGACTTTTCAATATACTCTCGCCTCCCCCCCTAGGCAGGCGCGCCCCACAGTTTGAGAAACATTGACCTAACGCTCTTTATGAATAAACTTAGGATATATTTTTACTAGTCTGGCATTAAACGAGTTATTTTCATTTAATGTTTCGAAAGTTCTTAACTTACGAAATTGCCCAACTCTAATTTGTAGACACCCCTAACTATATAAATAAAACATAACACTGCTATTTATAAGCTGTATTGATCTTTGAAATCAAAAATGCTTCGTTAGATGTGCAGCTTTGAAATTCTAGTACAAACAAAATCATGACTCGGATTGTGCAAAAGTACGCGTCGCCATGTATTCACGATCCAATATCAATATTTTATTTGATAGTAAATATAATTTATCTGCATAAAAATTATATTTGATTTATCCATTATACTCTAAATAGAAAATATAGTACAAAGAATAAAGCAGCTAATAAATAGAATTGAAAAAAAAAATAGAAAAAGTAAAAGAAAATAAATTTAAAGTTTTGCAGAGTTTGTTCCATCATGATTAAATTCGTTTATATGAAATTATATTCTTCTTATATGTTTATTTAATATTATTATTATTTTATTATTTAACCTATACTTATGTGTTTTATACATTAACTAAACCATATTCAGTTGAATTTAATCTAGATAAAAGAAGGTCAACGCAAAAAGTAAACTTCGAGGTGGAAAAAAGAATTAAATGCCACAAAACCTTTGATAATAATTTTTTAAAAAGAGTTTAATGAAAGTTTATCCAACCGTGGGCACTTACGTATTATCGCAACCGTATTGGCGACATTATATGAATTGAAGCATATGGATGCCAATTCAGCATATGCGACATATGCGAAATCTGGGATGCCAACTTGGCGAGTTATCTTGAGCGTTGGCATTGTTGCGATATTACGTAAGAACCCAACCGTGTTTTAATAAAATTTTACAATGCAATTTTACTCTGAAATGTATCGCAAAGTTCAGATGTTTATTTTTTTCTTTCAAAAGGTATTTTTAATTACTCACCTTCAAACTTATTAAAAAAATACTTTTTTCAAGGTTTATTCAAGGATAAAAATACAATTTTTTTTAATCCTCAAATAGAATGAAATGCCCGTTGTGAAAAATATCAACACCTAAACCTGAAAAAAATTTCTAAAATAAAAGAATGTTAACTAAAATGAAATAAAATTAATTTTTACGATGCTATTAAAAAAATCGATGCAATTTTTTTGTTGTTGGGAATATCTTACTCTTTATCATTATATTTTAAGTCAAGGTTGCTTTTTAAATATGATTACAGTTTTTATTAAGGATTAATTAATTTTTAGAACTAATTTTTGTATTCATTTTCGTTTATAAGAAGCTCAGAGTGTGAATAAAAATATAAGTAATTTTCATTATAATACAATTTGTGAATATGTTTGTTGCATTTTCATTGTTCCCAGATTCAAAAAAGATTGTGAAGATTTTTTTTTAATCTTAAAATTGTCAAAAAGAAAAGTTTTTTTAATGTATTTTTTTAAATTACAAAGAAAAGATTAATTAGACACCTTTATAAAAAATTTCTTCGCATTTCAAAAAATAGATTTAAAAAAAGTTAGTCGAGGTTGAATTTAAAATAAAATCAATAAAAACATTAAGCTAAAAGTATATATAAGACAAGCATTTTGATTATATCTTCTACATTTAAAGTTTATAAACTTCACATTTATTATGTTATTAGAATTCTTAAGAAAACTAATTTTTTTTCATGGTGCATATACATATTTTTAACACCTATTTCCTTTAATTTATAATTAACAAACAATACGTAAATAATACATTATTAGCTATATTTCTTTAAAGAGCAAATTTTTTCAATTTACAAAAATAGGCTTAACATTTTTTTCGATATTAGAATGGACATAAAGTGGCGCACTCATCCAGAAAGACAGAGCCCGCGATCTTCGGATCTGAAGCCGAGTAACTTAACCACTGTACCAAAATGATCACTTTAGTACGGTGGTTGTTTACTGGCTGATATAGAGGATACCGCTACAGACTAAACTCATGAAGGTCACATGATAAATGCCATCACGTGTTTTACACTGAAATCAATTTGACATCAGATTTATGTTTGTTCTACTTGTAAAATTTACTTAAAACTTGAAATTGATGTTTAAGTAAAGATGTTCATCAATTAATATCCTTCAAAAAGTTATTTAAACTTAAAAAAAATTCTTATATTATACGTGTGCTTTTAAATCAAGCTCATTTTGCTTACCTGCGTAGATTATTATTGTTCATAAATATTAACTTTTAAAAGAAAGTTTCTGCAAAAAGCAAAATTTGGCAACCAACTAGCTGATTGTTCGGAAAGAAGTAATTGCAGTTATGATGTGACTATGACGTCACATAAATTTAGTTCATTCTTAAAGTTATTTTTTTTAAACCTTCATTAAACCTAAACATGAAACCACGTTCATTAAAAAGGAAGAAGATATAAATACGTAAATGAAAATTTATGAATGAATATTGAAATCCTAAAGAAATTAAATGTGAGAGCGGCGGTATCTTTATTGCTGTTTCCCATATTGAACTATTACTTTTTTTTTGCAGTGTTCCTTTTGTTGGAGTTTAAATTATCTTAAACCCATAACTTGTTTGCCCGTACACCGTACAATTTGCCGAAGGATGTCCACAATAGGTCTGACCGTACAGAGTACGGGCACTGATATTTTCTTCTTTCTGTCATAGTATTTTTAATTCTTCTAGTGAGATTATCAATGCTAGTGTTTTTAAGAGATGCACTTTGTACACGGTACTGAAATACTTCTCATCCGGGATTTTTTTTGTGGCGAAGGAGGAAAATTTTCATTACCGGCAGGAATTTGGAATCTTGAAAATATTCGAAAAAGAACAGGGATTGGCAAGGCAATTTGCAATTTTCTGCTTGAGAAGAAATGAAAATGAAAAGATAATCCAAAAAGTCGATATTACCCTGTCCCTATTGCAATATAAGACTTAGTATTGCACCATGTTTTAAATTGTGTATCCATATTTTTTGCATTTACACACAAAATTTCAACCGTTTGAAAAAGAGGTACGAACATGAAATTTTTTTTAAGTATGAGGAGAAACTCTTTTAAGATAAATGAAAATTCTCCATAGCATGCAGAGTGTACTTATAAAAATCAAACATTTAGGAGTTTTTGTGTTCCACAATTATAAAATAGAAAATAGCGTAAAAACTTCAAAATTGAAAATTAAAATAAAATTCTTCAATTTTCGCATTCTGTTAAGTATTATGCTTAGTTATATGCAGTAAAAAATGTGTCTTTTTTGAATATTTTGGGCAAAAAATTTACCGCTTAAGAAATTAATCAATTTATTAGAAATTTTTTAAATTAAATTAATTTTTTCATTAATTTTGTTAAAACATTTCGATTAACGCGGTTATGTGTGAGTATAATTTAACCGTAAAAAACTGGTCTTATAAGCAAGTAAAATGGATTAAAATAACACAAGCGCTAAATAAATGGGTACCTTTCCATTTCGGAAGGTGATAGCTAAATTTTATTCCAAATTAAATACTAAGCACAAAATAAGGCAAAAATCTTAATTCCAGATTCAATTCTTAAATTATTATTCCGGATAATCGTATGTTTACCACTATTAATAAATTATTCCTGGCATTTGGCGATTTTTTTTTGTTGCATTTTTACGGCTCTCCGAAACGGAAAAGTATCAATAAATGTTTTGATGGACATCAGAAAAAAAAATAACACGTTTCAATCTCCTTTCCTCTATTTATTTCGACGTTAAGATCATATTAAAAACCATTCATAATGAATAAATCTATAACCGACATATTTTTCTTCTAACGAAGTCTTAACTACAAAAATAAAAAAAAATTCTCGACTTTAAAAATCTTTTACTTTTGAGGCACTTAAGCAAAGTAGAACGTATAGAAGGTTAATTAGTAAACAACTCCTTTCTCGACTTATAATAATAATAAAAAAAAACTCTTTTAAACATCTTTCATAAGTGCTCGTAAGTTATAAAACTCATCTTCTCTTCAGAAATTTCCACTGACAGGCAGAGCTAATTTTTATGGAGATAAGTAATATTCTCCGCATTTTAGCATGGCAATTCTTTTCTTTCTTTATTACACAGTAATGAGATTTGATTTTCCTTTATTTGACAGGCGAGAAAACTTTTGGCATACTTTTCGAACTTGGAGAGTGATTAATTGTATTTATTTCAGGTGGACGAAACCACTTTCGCCGCCAAAGATGCTTTCCTGTTGATTTATTCAGTGACCCAACCCAAGAGTCTGTCATTCGCTTTGCAAAAGCTGGAGGCCTTGAGGAGACTGGAGACTAAATGTCAATACATATACCCGAATCTTGGACCAAAAGTCTACATATTAGTCGCAAATAAAATAGATTTGGTGCGGTGCAGAGCCATTTCTCCAGATGGTAAGTAACGATTATGATTTCTTTACCGGTTGATCCAAAAACAATGTGACCAATTTCAGAGAATCATAAGTTTTCATTATTTACACGAAATTTTCAATGTGGTTTACTTTAGCATAGGGCACTTTATGTATACATTTTGGTTAAGCCAGTGCTTCTCAAACTTTCAATATTTGCAACCCATTATTAAATCATAATTTTCATCGTCCCCCCCCTCCTTACAATAACAATATATTGAATTCAATAATACTATACTTTGACGCTAAAGGTCAATACGACTTTAACCTCTTGAGTCCCACCGGAGTATATAAACGTCTCGCTCACCCAAAGCGTTAATTTCCCTGGACGTATATATACATCTTCCCTCGTATTATGCAGTTGAAACATGGCAGTTGAAAAGCGTAGCAGTTAAGGACGACAATAAACTCTGAAACCTCAGAGCGTAGTGATAGTTGTGGAGTGTTCCGGCAGAGTATGCAGGAGTAAAATTATCTATGGTTTTTTTATAACCCATAGCACATATAGCAGCATCAAAGCGAATACACAATCACACATGATTAGATTGATATAATAATCAGTACTTTTTTCGTTTACACAATATTAGCTTAAAAAACACTCTTTATTGATGTATCAACATTCGTTTCAATATAGAGCAGGCTTCTAGTTATTAAATTAAATTTTTGTCACTTAGGATTTCGTGAATCCTTAATTTTAGACATTGGTAAATTACAAAATTACCCATCACTATTGGTTTTTAATTATTTCATAAAGTATAATGTTTTAGTTAAAGTAAAGTACTAACTATTCCACTCGCCACGAGAGGCTACAGAATAATAGTTTAATATTGCTGATGGCCTTTTTTCGATGTGTTTAATAAAGTCAACATAAGACAAAGAATCATTATTTGCATTTTTATATTTCGTTATTGGCTTTCTTTACTTAATCTAGACATTTAAAATTTCTTTTCTTGTTTTATTAATTATTTTCAAACGTTCATTTTAAAAAATAGGTTTGATTTTTCCACTCCTTGTCTTCTTCAGTACTTAGATGTTCTGAATCATCATTATTAAAACAAGCCTTGATTAAAAATAATGTCTCTTAAAACACACTTTTATGATTAAAAAATTAGGAAAAACGTAGTTTTTAACATCTTATTCCAACTCTTTCTTTTTAATCTTTTGCTTCTTAGGGGAAAAAAGCGATTTTAATTTTTAATACTTTAATTTTTAGGAAATTTTTCAGTGAATAACGGTTTTGATACAAGAAATTAGAAATGAATATTTACCAAGTCATTATGAAAAACACCACTTTAAGTTTTAAAAAAAAAGCTTGCAAATATTGACGACATCTCGGAAAATAAAACATGCATTTGTAAAATAATAGTTTATTTATGTTTTATTGAAACAAATGTGTATTTTGCGTGAGAATTTTTCTCTGCTGAGCATAATATTCCTAAAAATTGCAAATAGGAGAAAAATGTGACATTTTGATTAACAAATGCATTAATAAATCAAGTAAAAATAGCAGAGATGAGAGGAGAAGATTAACTTCCAGCCTGGCATAAGATAATTTTATGATAAATGAATATATTTTGAGATTACAGGAATTTTTTATATCTCTATCAGATCCTATATATTCCTTTTTCATTACAAACTACAACTATGCACATTTTTTGTAACGCTTAGGTAATTCAAAAAGTTACTTTTTAATTAACATTTCTGCAACTAATTATAATCTATCTTTTCTCTATCTCCATTATCATTAATGCTTCAAAGTGACAATTAATCTCAGTTAATAGCTTCGTATATCTGACAAATGACTATAATTCCTTTAAATGAAACGAGAAAAATTAATGCATTGTGTCAAAGAGAGAGAGACATTTTTAAGAACGAGAATAATTATAATTCCATCCAATTAAGTCTTTGTTCTCTGGTCTTGTTAATTTATTTGAATGAAACAATGGGCGAAATCTTGTTAGACAGGCAAGTCGAAATGAAAGAAATTAGATTTATGATTAAAATGACTCAAGTCCAAGGTTTAGGTTGGTAAAACTCAATAAAAGTAATGCATTTTTCTGAGATGACAGTTGCTTTGAAAATGCGTAAATGAATTGTTTTAAAAAGTTTTTTTTAGCGTAAGTAACGTATTTGAATAGATATTAAGAATCAGTTAAAGGTTAAATTAAGTAACATTCGAATTACTTTGAAATTCCTGACTTTTTAATGCACGAAGATATCAATATATCATGAATTTTCCCATTTGGTTGATCGTCTCCAGAAGTACAGGACGGATTTTAAGGAAATTAGGTATGCACAGAGGTTAGCTCAATACAAAAACAACAATCATACAACTAGTTATATAACCAGTTAAGAAATACCAAACAAATGTATGGTCGTATGTATTACTCCCGAAATCAAATCATTTTAACCCGCGATCACTTGCGCAGGGTGTTCTCTACACCCCGGCAATAATATAAAGTATTTAATAATATATTTTAAAATGAAAATTTTCTAGGTTTAGTTTAAATTAATGTTAGTCTCATTTTTATGCAATAAATTTAATAATTTTATTTGTATAAGACAAAAAACAACTTGTACTTTATAAAAATGTATCATAATTGACTAACATTTTTTTTCATATTTAAATACACGTGTTAAAAGTTTGGGGTGTTCTCTACACCCAGCGAGTAACGACGGTAGCAAAAACAGGCCCGAGTGACCGCGGGTTAATTGAGAATTTACAAGATAAAAACACACACAAGCACAACTTAAGTTAGAAGGGAATATGGTCACCTCTTATAGTTTTGAAATGATACCTTTAGATTCTAACGAAATTTGAGGATTCCATACTCTCAAAATAATGTGGGTTATCCACGATCCCACAAAACGTGGAGGCGACCATCATGATACTGTAAACAGAACCTGGATACATCTGAAGAGAAGACCACTTCCAGGTTCGTGATTGATTACACCCCTGCCTGTGATGTAGCGTCAAGGTTAACCGAAGCGTGGTAACCAAGCTAACAATTCATACAACTGCAAACGTCGTCGAACTGTTCGTGCAGGCACTTGTTGTCTTGCACACGATCACATTTTTTTGATTCAGGGCTCGTGACGTGGTTCTAAGGTCCATTAAGGTCATTCGAGTAACATATCTGTCTTTTCGGCTGTTAGTGATAGCGAGTCGTTGAGATACAGCACGGCTTTCCGTATGACCATCTTGAACCCATCGATTCCATATACCCCTTAAGCAGCCATTCCATATCCTGCAACCAGCTCAGCATGGCTACTCGACCATTGCGAGTAGCAATCCTGAGATATGATAAACTGTAATTTTAGTAGGCTATAATTCAATCTCTATTAAAGTAAAAATTACTGTATTTCTGCTTTATTTGAGCATGCAGCAATTTTTCACCAGTCTACAGCTTTCAAATACGATTTTGTGTATGAAATTTGCTGTAGCAATTTCGTCATTTAAACTTGTAGATATCACTACCAGTTCCTGCTTTGCAATAATGCATTAAGTAGTGAATCATTTGCATACATATCCGCAGCATCTTCATTTCGAGTAACTTTTACGTGTGTAGTGTATCGCCTTCTTGGTGTAGCAATTTTAATGACCAATAATGTACTTAGAATATTATTGAATTATTTATGTTAATTTTGTAATTTTCTTTCTTGAATTATTCCCCCCCCCCTATTTTTCATCCTAATAATATTAACTCACCATAACGAAGTAGAAGAGTCAAGATTCATCTGATTGAGATTGATTTATATTTATAAATAACTGTGGGATTACAAAGAACTTACCCATGTATGCGATTTCCATTTACACACAGTGGGTATATTATATATTTGTATATATTAGATATATTTATATAAATTGCACGATTTTGTTAAAACTATTACGAATTAAAATTTTGGTTATTTTTTTTTCAGAAGGCCGAGCTATGGCTGACAAATACGACATCAAATACATTGAAACTTCTGTGGGTTTCAATCATAACGTCGACGAATTACTGGTAGGCATAGCAACTCAGATACGGTTGAAGAAAGCTCAGCATCAAAGTGAAACGACTTCTGTCAAAAACTTCATTGCCAAATCGATGAAGCTGACTTACAAAGCCAGAGGGTTTATGGATCGTTTGTTGCAGAAATGTGATCTCAAAACTAGATCGTGTGACAACTTGAATGTTTTGTAAAATAATTTAACTGTGTGATATTATTTTAAAACTCTTAATGTGTGCATATGAAATTCGATGGAAAAATTATTCGCCAATTTATGATTTGACAAAGGTAAATTTGAATGAACATTCGTTATGCATCAATTGAATGATATTATTATTTTAATTCAACTGAAAAATAGTAAATATGTGGAACTATAATTTGATATCCGTACATTATTTGGCGTGATTCTAAAATCCCGCCAAATAGATCTTGGTGGCCTGTCTCATGTTATCGCCCTATTGTGGCGAAATTTTATAACTATTTGGCGTAAAAATCCGTAGCGTACAGATAACAAATTAGTAACAAATTTGTACCTCCCTATGCATAAGAATGAATGGACTATTATGGATAAAATCTCTTGATATTCATAATTCAAACTTATTCGTAGATCTGTGGCATAAATTATTATTGTAACATAAGATTTTCACATATTCACAATTTTTAGGGCAATTTGTTTCATACAACGTAAGTATTTATAAAATATGCGTTTCAATTTTTTAAAAAAAAGGTATCGAGATTTTATATAACAAGCAATTACTACAGAATATTACATAAATAGAGGATTGAGATAACTCAAATCATGATTCAATAATAAAAAGAATATAATAAATTAAAATGCTGATAAAACAAATAAAAGGTACTTTCGGATTATCGCAACCTATTGGCGACATTATATGAAACGAAGCACGTAGTCGCCAATTCAGCGCGTACAACAAATAGGAAATCGGGGTTGCCAACTAGGCGAGTTATTAATAGAGTTGGCGATTGTTGCGATAATACGTAAGTACCCGAATAAATATTTGTAAAAAAATAAAACAAGAGTTTAAAAAAAAGAAGTGGAGTAATTTCATTAAATTAAATACATGAAAATATTTGGCGTAAAAAAATTTGAAATTTTAAAATCTATAAATGGAGTTAGAGATGTAATAATTTAGTGTGGTTTATTCTTAATTATAAATTCACTTAATATTATATAAATGCTTCTTTCAATGGAAATATAAAAAAAAATATTGATGAATAAATAATTAAAGAAACTTTAAGTATAACTTTGTTTAAAATGCTTTTTACATTTCTGGTATTTTATATTCGATTTTGTTAAGCCTTTTCTAGATTCTTGAAAAAGAATTCGATTTCTGTGTAAAACTGTTTAAAATCAGATAATATATTAAATATTTATTTCAATAAAAAAAACTATAAAAGCGTTGTTTAAAACTATTATAAAATTTTAGAATCAAACTTAAAGTATTTAGCTTCAAGATAACGAACAAAAGTTTAATTTTTATGAATTAAATTTATTAAATATTTGCTATAAAATTTGTCAAATGGATTTGTATTGGTTTTTATACAAAAATTTCGGTAAAGATCAGAATATATTTCCCACTTTAAATTTCAATATTTTTTATACACAATGAGCAAAATAAAAGAATGGAAAAGTCGTTTTAAAAATAATTAAAATTTAACAATGACTTCATCATTTAAGGTTTATTCGAGCGATACTTAATTCGTTCCAGTCAAAGAATTTTCCAAGGATCGTTTTTGCTTTTAAGTAAAGCCATTTTTTCATTGGTTTTTCCTGTTAATGTTTTTTTTTACTATCCCAAGGACATTTTTTTACAGATTACACTCCCTAAAGGCAAAAATCATTAATTTCTGTAACGAACCTTCTTTTTTCTTGATCTCGGAAGTACATTACAAAAAGAAACAGCAGTAATTTATTTCCTTTGAAAATTTTTAGAATCTTTTTGCAAAGTGTAATAATCGATTTAAATATTATTCATTTCCATGACGTTTCTGTGAAATTCAGATGAGGTAAAGATTATATGAGGAAACAGAAATTACTTCGTAAGATAAATAAAATCTATTTATTTCACAGAAATTATCTTTATCCCATTTTTTAAAAAAAAATTAAGTTTAAATAATAGTTTAAAAATTTATTATCATGACGAGTAAAAATATAACATTAAAAATAAATAAATAATAGAATAGAACGTTTCATTAGGAAAACATTTGGTGACACAATTTAATACAAAATTTTTAAAGAAACGTTGCCAATTTGGCGACGACATTAGAAAAGATGGCTGTGTTACAACATTGTACTCATATTTCATTTTAAAACAATTTTTGAAAATAATAATTAATGAAACGCATTGATTTTTTTTAAAAAAGTGATTTTATAAATATTTCTACAAAATGATAAATATTTGATTCGGCTTAGAACATCTTTTATGCATAAATGTGATGTTTTCTACCATCTTAGGATAAGCACTTTGAAAATTTTTCTAAATTATATCTTATTACTATTTGATACGTAATGCATTATATGCTGGATATTAAAATAGCTTAATTTAGGATGATTTCACTTTAGGAACAGAATCTTCGGGATATAATACTTCATTGTATCTTTTTTTTTTTTGTAAAAATAAAATACAAAAAATAATAAAATTTGATGGAAACTTTATATGTTTTGTGAGATTCGTAAAATATTTTACATAAGTAAACTGCTTTTTTAAAATTTATATATATTCACTAACAATAAATGAAAGTTATGGAACATTTTAACAGAAATAGCTGGAGAGAGAGAAGCCTCTATGCAAAAAACAAAAGGATTGATGCTTAGAACATTTTGTTAGCCTTTTTTTGCATTGTAGATATACAAAGTCTGAAAAAAATATTGCAACATTTGCATTAAAAACAGTAAATTATTATCTACTGTTAACATTATAACGGTCTTGGCAAAAGTCGAGTGCTAAATATGTCATTCTGGTAACTTTGTTTTTAAAACACATAGTAGGTTGCCATGAAAATGACAGCCCGATTAGAAATCCAATCGTTTGGAAAAAGAAAAATATAATAGTTCGCGCTTTTTACTTGAGTTCGAAATTTTAGATTTTTTAATGTATTAGAATAGTTATGTTTAATTGCATTTTTTTAAAAAAAAATTCCTCCAGTTTTAGTGTTTCTATTGCAGGTTATTTTTCTTCTAAAATGTTTTTAAACTATTCAACCTATTTAATGTGGTTTTGGTAAACAAATTACATTTATTTTTGTTTATTATTTTTAAAACTGAATGATTCGCCTAACCATTGCTAAATAGGTCATTTAAGGATTTCAATTTGTCATCTTTAAATTCAAGAATCAAAATATATGACTCGAACTTGAAACCTAAGGAGTTGTTGCAGATATATGCTGTTATATACTTTGTTAATGTATGTTATGTCACATATTTAATAGAGACTATATATATATTAAATGAACAATATATCTATAATGTAAACTAATGCTCGTTAAACGTAGTATAATATATTGTGAGCATGTTATTTTAAGTCAGAAAATTAACTTGTTGTTATCGTTCGTGTTGTTATGCTTTGAAGTATATATATATATACATATATAAATATCCGTTTATCATATTGTGAGATATATATAAATCTAATAGGTATCTTATATGTTGGTGCTAATGTAAGTCAAGTTTTTATATATTATATATAAGACTTGTCGAACCTAAATTCCTTTCCTAACATATTCGTTAAATGTGTATGACAGCAGTATAAAAATTACACATCGAAATACAAGGAATATGTATATTGATTTGTTTTATGCTTTTTGTACGTAGAATATTCTGTATTGATAAAAAGTGACTGTGTATCAATGATTAAATATTAAATAATTATAAATAATCAAGAAAATTTGCTTTTTTAAGGATACTCACATAGGACTATGAATCTAAAGTTTTCTAATAAAGACTATGGCGCCAAGCGTCGCCAATAAATCGCCAAAAATTTCATTCTGAAATTTCATATTTACAAAATAAAATGTTAACATTTAAAAGTTTGAGTTATTCTTAAATGTTCATAATTGAACGTATTTACATATTTTTGTGTATTTCAAGGATTTAATTGAAGTTTTTCGAAAGTTTGATTTTATATTCTTGGAGTTTTTAAGAAACAACACATATATTGCATAAAATACTTACTTTTTCTAACTATACAGTTAATTCTTCAATGTATACCACTTGTAAAAGATAAAGAAAAACAAATGATTTTA
>BMAO01004373.1:0-19384 GCA_019973975.1 Trichonephila clavata | reverse complement strand
AATATCTAAAAGTGTAGCTGAGGTCTTACAAAAATGTGACTTAAACCTCAATTCGAAGAGAACTGAAAAATAATGACTCTCATGGCCGAGTTGCACTCAAGAAACCATTCATCTCTCGAGTGAAAAGAGCTAAGACCTTTGCCAAAAAACATCCAAATAGGACACATAATTATTCGAAAAATGTAATATATTCAATAGAAAGTTTTTTTTTTTTGTAATTTGGCATCAAAAAGAACAAAAATATGCCGGCAAAATTTCCTGGAGAGATCTTAAGAAAGGGAATCCTTTTTCGACTATCAAACATGGCAAAAGAGGCATAAAGTTTGAGTTTGAGGATGCATTGGAAGCCTTTCAGCTAGTAATCTTTAATTTATTGAATCAACAATGTACAAAATTGATTACTTGAACTTATTGAAGCAAAATATCACGACATATGCCGAGAAACTTACTGTGAGTGATGATTTTATTTTTAGTAGGACAAAAGAACCAAGCAAATGGCTGACATTCTGAAGAATTGTGAAGCCATGGCTGTTCTGCTAAGTCCCTAACCAATTCTGTAAGCCATCCTAGTCCCCAGACCTAAGCACAATACAGCATTTGGGGGATTTACTCGAGTAAATAAACAAGGAAAACACAATAACATCCAAAGAAATGCTCAAATCTGTTATAGTAGAAAAAGGAACAAAATAACCACAGAAGAAACAACTAATCTAGTTGAATCCCCGTCAAATATGTTGAGAAAGGTTATAAAAAGAACATAATATCTTAAAAGAGTTCTAACTTTTAGTTACACTCTATTATATATCATAAAGGGTTTTTCCTGTGTACGCAGACTTTTGACGCACATGATTTGTGTCGTCCTCAAGTTATAAATATTTGTATTATTTTATGTAATAATTATGTGATTTTTGCTAATACTATTTGAATTTACGATGTTAGAGGAATCAATAAAAAATAGTATTGGTTCAGAAAGTCTCCATTTAATAAGCAATCGTTGCATAAATAAAAAAGATGATCGACTGTACGCAGACTTTCCGAGGCAAGTGTTATCACTCTTTCTCTGATCCAAATCATTTTGTTTTGTCTCCGATTTCTGAATTCGCTGCCTTCTAATTTAGCAGTGACGTCATATCTGGCGCTCACACACATTTAGTACAGCTACATACGACTGGATCTGCAGAATTTTTTCAGTGGAAGTGATGACTAAAACATATTTTGTTACTCTGAAATCAATAGCCAAAATACAAACTGTCAGTTCCTAGATGTATTATTTTATTTCTTTCATTAAGCTTGATTAAAAATTCCCTTAGCTCGAAAATTAACTTCGCTGACTGAAACACGATTTTTTGCAAGAAAAAAAACGTATTCAGCAATAGTTTTACTCTTTTATCAGAGGACCTAATTATAAAAAAATTACATTGTCTTTTCATATCGTACTCATCCAGACAGTTTTGTTCATAGTACATGCAAATAGAACTTTTCGTATATAGTTTTAAATGTTTCGTTACATGTCAAAAAATCATTCAGGTAGCTATTTTTTCAAGACTATTTCAACAATAGACCAGCTGTTTCTTTCACATGCGGTTACTTAACAATCAATACCAATAAAATGCTTTTTTATAGATACTTATACGGAAAGCTACATAATAACACTTCCAGAACTAATCAGGATCACAAAAATTAATCTTAAATTATTATTTCCAAAGAAACATGTACACGAAACGAAACTCTCTCTAATTCTTATTTTTTTTTTTTTTTTACTTAATCCAAATGCTATCTGCACCAAAAGAAAAACTCAACCTCACTTTTCGTTGGATATTTTCATCAAAAAAATAGGAACTGTAAAGTATTCTGGTATGGAAGTGATAACACTTTAATGAAACTGGGTATGATCTCTTTCCAAGAATTTCAGCAATATTGCTCTGTTTTTTAATATACCTGACGCGAAAACATAAGTGTAGGCCTTTCTAGTCCAGGGGTGGTGAACCTTTATGGATCAATGAGCCATATTTTCTAAAGCAATGTTTACTGAAGTTTTGAAGTATCTTAAAATAATTTTGATTTGTAATTATTTGGAAAATAATAAAACTGAATTCAAAAACTTTAAACTCTTTATTTATTACGAAAAATTGCATTTTGCCCTGTATGGTAATAAATGTTTTAGTTATGCGTGCATTTCAAATTAAAGTAACATTTGTGTGAATTCTTTTGTTGCAGATTCGATGACACATAACTTATATTAGGATTGTAATATATTACTTTTAGCAGAATGCATGCTGAATTGGAGTCATCTGCCAAACGGTATCTTAGCGAGTCTTTATTGTTATTCATCTCTGAAAATAATGACTCGGAGGCATAGATAGATGAAAATAGGGTTAAAATAGTATGTGTCAGCATCATCACACAATTAAATGTGTCTGGAATAGAATTCCATGTTTCCAAAATTTCGTTATTGTCATTTTTACTTATATTGCTTGTTAATCTTTCTGTTTCAATTAATTCCAATATTTTTCTCATTTCAATACATTTTTTAATTTCTATTGAACTAGACTGGAAACCAATCAGATTGCATTTGAAAGTCTTCAATTTCCAACCAATCCAATTGGAACACGTTCAGTTTGTCAAACGAAGTCACATCAGGGTATGTAACAAACGTGAGCGTTTCCGATAACTTTTTGAACTGAGAAAATCTCGCTGAAAATTCCTAGATTGAAGATCAATTACAGAAATAAATTAAGCAATAAATCTTTTTCTACGTCTGGTTTCTCATGTTCATCTATGTCTTTGATATTTTTTTTTCAAGTTTGGGATGTGTAGTTTTTTGAAAAAAATACGGAACACAATAACAATAACAAACGAGAGTGCTCCTCGCCACTCCACGACCGATCACTCGCGTTTGTTCGCAATACTTCATAGAATACTTTATTTTAAACTAAAATGCAAACCGTTTTGATCAGTAGTGTGCCCAAAATATTGTGTCGCATGCCATCTATGGCGCGCGAGCCATTGGTTCGCAATCCCTGTTCTAGTCTGTGTACAGGAAATAAATAAAAATGGACTTATTTACAGCAATTCAAAAGCCGCGTAAATAGATTCTTTCCAAAAGAAATACTATGAAAAACATATTGATTCAATTAATGGAAATATCAAAAAGAAAAAAAATAATTAAATGCTTTTTGTTGAGACCATTTTAAATAATTGCATGAAAATAAGAGAAAAAAAGATTAAATATTTTTTAGGAAAACAGATAAAATCTAAGACCAAACGATAATTTAATTTTAGGTCGAAAACTAAAAAATCAACAATTTTCTCTCTTTAAAAACCACGCAGTGTGAATACAACAACAAGAAACCGAATTAGTTTTATAATAAAGAATAAATTGGAAAAAATGTATCTTAAAAACAAACACTTAAATGTACATTACAGGAACAATTAAACTACGGACAAAAAAAAATGTTTTTTTTTCTTTTTACCATAATTTATTCTCAAAATTCCATTGATAAACAAATGAATATTAATACGAGATAAATGAATCGATGATGTACTAAATCGTTAAAAACGGACGAAAATTGAAAATTTCAAAAACGTCTGCTCTTTATTTTTTTAATAAATATTAGTAATCTGTTTATAATCTAAAATTCTAGATTATTAATACAAAGGAATGAAAAGATTATGCAAAATATTTTCTGAAAGAAGAACATTTTCCACAATTTTCTATTTGTGTTTTACGTAATAAAATCATAACTAATATCCTATTCGGTTTAAAATAATGGTAACTCAAATTCGTTACATAATTTTAAATTCATATTTAAAAATACGATAATGCACATAATTCATCCACATTTTCATGTTCATCGTTTAGTAGAGCGACAAGCAAATGTCTTTTTAACAAGTGGCTCGAAGAAGAAAAAAAATTTCGGCGTACCCAAATCATTTATTATAAAAACGTAAGAAAGATTTTAAAATTTAGAATTTCAAAAATTATATAATACTAATGTGATGAATAGAACCGTAATTATGTATTCTAGTTTTTTTTTTTTTTAAATTAACTTTAAATACGTATGCATATTTCAAATTTTGATGCACATTTATTTGAGCAAACTCTATTTTTGAACACGTGAAACATTTTTTAATTAAATAATGTATACATATTTTTACAGCTTAATTGGGAACTACGCAAATTTTTTGTTCCAGTTTCTGCATTGTTCTCGAATATTTATAAATATAACGTAAGATAACGTAACGCTAGACGGGAGATCTTCATAGATTGTTTGATTAATATAAAGATTGACGATTTAGACAATTAGTTGTTAAATTTTGGATTCGGTCGGTTTGGTTGGATTATACTTTAGAAATTATCTTCAAATATAAGAAGGTGTGTTGCCTGGAAGTGCTGAGTGTAAGTGATACGATTTATCATTATTATCACGTTTACTTCCCGGTGGCTCCCATATTTATCAATCGGCACATTTCTTAACTTGGGTTGTTGAGAATTTGTGTCGTTGTTGGGAATAGTAAATAAATTGTGTTGTTTTGACTATGGCTTGTTTTCCTTCTAATTCTCGTACACCAACGGATGGGATAGCCCATCCGTTACAGACTTGACATTCTATACACGAGTATTTAAATTTTCAACACGTAGAGATCGGTTTCTAGTGCATGCACGTGGCGTGGTGTGGAAGTTCAGAATGGAAGTGACGTCATCTTCACTAATACGTAGTAGGAAGATACTCTACTTTACGAAAAAATAAAATTATTTCGACAACGATTTCGTAGGGTAATTTCTCTGTGCTTCAAATTTCACACACACACACACAAATAAAAAAAATAAAAAAAAAACCACGAAAACTTTTAAAATTATAATTTTTATAACGAGTTCCCACTTGAAAGTTCAAACGAAAACAATAAAAGGAAATTCGAAAAAAACAACAACTTTTATTCTTGATAAGATTTAAAACAATCTATAATAGTGCCTATTGTACTTATTTTTCGGCATAATATGTATCTATATACATATTCAACATTTGTAAAATTTCTAACGTCTAGGAGCAGGAAATGCAATGGCCGCATGGCGTGCTGTGGAAGTTCGGAGTGGTTGTGACATCCTCGCCATAGTTTTAAGACACTCTTGTTTTACGAAAGTCAAAAATATTTCGACAATGATTTCGAAATTTAATGAATTTCTTCATGCTTTAGTTTTCAAATAAATAAATATTTGAATTAAAACGACTTACGCGTATAATTTTTAGAAGGCTTTGCCAATTTCAAATATAAAGCAGAAACAACGAAAGGATGTTCTGAAAATATTTACTTTTCGGAATAATTAAAACCAACTCTGTTAGAGTGCCTTACACAGTATTTGTTATCCCGTATTAGAAATGTTTATATATATCGCCAGCTTTTTATGCATATTACAACATCAAAAACAAGAACAGCTATTTACATATTCAGCCCCCATAGATGGGCATTTTAATACATGCAAAAAGAAGACACGTGCGCGGTGTCCAAGTTCGGAGTGGAGGTGACGTCTTCGTCATCAGACCGAGGTTGGAAAGCTTTTTTATTTGAACATCTCAGAACAAGAAGAGACATTTTTTTAAGCTGACACTCTTCAGAGCCACTTGTAGCTCAATCTATCAACAAAAATGGCGGCACCAGATGGCATGGAGATCAATGATGGCATGGAAATTAAAATTCCGCAGGGAAAAAAATTATTCACTTCATTTATTTATATGACGAGGAAAGAGAGAGAAAATTCGACCTTATTCAATATGACCTCCGTTCTCAGATACATCTAACTGAAGAAATATTTCATACAATTTACGCTATGGGTACCAACAAATGGTTCCCTGCGATCCTTCAGCGATTACATTTGCAACATGTTGTAACTTCTGACACAGGTTGACGTCCCTACCTCGGCAAATTGTCAGTGACTCTGGTTCTTCTTAATCGTTCCTTATCAAAACATTAAGCGATAATGCCCTTTTACGTACTAGAATTTCTGTCGGATTCTAACAACACCTCCTACATACTACATCAGGGGTTTGGCAACCTTTTAGCTGTGGCGTGCCAAACCAACTGCCCAATAGGATTCGGCGTGCCACACAGTAGGACATTTTTGAAACAATTCGATCCCCGCGATAATGCATGCAAAGTTAGAGAATAGAGGTCAATCATATGGATTTACAGTTTTATTATACATTAATTGTGCACTATTTGCAGATGTTTCTTAACATAAAAAAGAACCATAATATGTAACTATTTCTTCAACACAAAAAAAATTTTAATTTTACAAATATTATGTATTTTTAAATATATTTACTCAAGTGAGAGAAATAGACAACATAAAATACAAATATTTTCCTTCATTATAGAAAAAAGATAAATAAACATTTTAATGGAATCTAATGTAGTGCTTGCACCTCTCCAATTTCATTCAGCAAAATCAAGGGAATAATGAGTGATTTTCAATTTGACATGATTCTGAGCATTCAATTGTTAAACAATTTCTTTGAAGACTGAAATATTTTTCATATGAGGACAGACGTTTTACTTAGATAGGTCGAAACAAAAGAAAGGAGAGTTCATGCAATTTTTTGTCTTAAAGCAATTACATCTCTTCCACAATGATATTCAATAGTTCCCAAAATAACTGTAAAATTATCTCTTTAGAGTTATCTTATAGATCTTTTCGTATTTCCGTAAATGTCCCTAATTCTAAAGAGATTTGTCAAATAAGGTCCATTTTAAATTTATCAACTTCCTTCCACTCAAACATTGACAAATTTGCAGAGTACTGCAGAATGTCACTGAAAATTGCACCCCGTGCCATAGTTTTTGCCCACCCTTGTACTAGTTCTAGTATCTAGGAGGGCGTTTTCAGCTCACGATAAGCTATAGATAATCAAGATAATATACAGCTGTACCAAGAATGCGCGTTCTGGCAATATGAGTCGCATCAAACACTTGAGCTGTTTCATTTCATCGGAGCATACTTATTCTGTGCACATGCTTTTACACCCCAAATTATTGGTGCGGTTATCCATATGAAAGCATAAATTTGGATATTTTGCTTTCATACCCAGGTTTTATGCTGATTCTCGGTTTGGTTACAACCTCTATCGGCCATTTTCGGGAATTCCCCCCCCCCGGAATCTTACTTTTCATATCATTATTGGTATCCATACCAAGTTTGGTAACTTTTCTGTTGTTAGATCCAGTTACGCTGCCTCTGAATAGTGCCAGATTAAAAAACTTTGTGCTCTATTTCAATTTTTTTATACGTTCATTATCAAGAAATAACACAGCATTTTAATATGGTTATTTTTCCTGTGCAGAAAACATTTTAAATATAAATAAGATAAAATACATAGGATTTAAGGGTATACAAAAAAACATTTATGCTTCCAAGAGTTTAAACTGTTAACTAGTCGGCAAGTATTTTTTCAGCATCAGAAGTAGGATTTAAAAAGGCTTTATACTCAAAAAAAAATATTTGAATTGATATGTATTTAAAAATGATACTATCAAAATTTTGTACTAAATGAACACAAAAAGAAAGTTTTATCTACGACGCACTATAAAGGAACACAATAGCTATTGGCGACTGACCACCTTTTTATTTGACCCTCGGTTAAGTGACGAGAAGAACACCTCAGCTAGAACCCATCTCTAAGCAGCGAACATACCATTCCGAAAGTCCAGTCCACCACACTAGTTTTGTCGGATTCCGTGCAACCACGCTTGTGTGGAAGTTAGGAAGTGTGGTTCCGCCCGTTTCGCTGGTAAGTGTAGCCACCAAAACACTACTCCTATACAATAATTGGGGAGGGGGGGATGTTTTCGAAATGCATATGCAATGTATATGTTTTTCCCCTGCAAGTAGCAACTTTGCCAATAAGTTTTTAAAAAGCAGAATATATTTAAATTATGAAAGGCAATAAATAAATAGAATTTACAAGTATTCGAAAACCTTAGAAAACATTACAACTTTTCAATGAAATGAACAGAGGAAATTTTTGTAAGGCTTTTCATATAGGAAAAGTACAAATATTTAGACATAACTCAATCTACAGTACTAAAAGCAATTTACTTAAAAACACCCTCCTTAAGACCTATTAAAATAAAGAGATTGCAGTCATGATGTTGTGGAAAAAGTAATTGGTCGCAGCAATAACTCGCACTATTTGAAAGACTAGTATGGCTCTTTACCCGTTACCTAGACTCGAGGGGGTTGTTATGTATAAAAAATAAACTACGTAGTTGTTCTAGATTTGAATATAAATCAGAATATGTAAATATGAAATAGGTTCTTTGTGAAACTATTTTTAATACATCTATTAACGTTGGAAATTATTTTCTTTCATACTGCTATCGTCTGCTTCAATTTAACAATTTATTTGACTCTTAATTTTTCTTGCCTATGAATTTTATTTCCTGATACCTATCTCCTATTTCCCCCTATCATTTGATATTATAAGTTTTGTTACTAAAGTTAGCATCCTTTTTTTGTAATAAATCTCGATGTGAGATTTGTTCAGTTGACTGTTAGAATTCGAATTTTATGGGGTTTTTTTTGACATGTTATAGAAAAAGCTTTAGCTTTTAGTGTCTATTTCATTAGATTTAAATTACAAAGATTTTTTTTCAATGTTCTTCCGTGAAAAAAAATGTTCTTGTTTGATGCGTCCTAGTTTCAGTTAAAAAGTTTAATTTATTTCGAATTAATTACTCTTGCGCCCTATTTCTAACACTGAATTACCGAAACAAAAATGACAAACCCGTCAATGTTGGAGCTGTGCACAGCCGGGAATAACGACTACAGTGTCATCCTTCTTGCTGGAAAGCAGTTTGAAACCTTTCCATTTTACGAACACTAAAAAGAACAGTAAAAATCAGTTCGTAATGTAACTTCACTTGTTTCCAAAAATGCAGTAACTGTTAATTTTTTTAAGGAAGACATATTTTTATTTAATTTAAACTAGACCTGAAAATTGTGGTACTTTTAACATTGGAGATCTAGTACATTCTCTGGGAGCGGGTATCACTTTTTAGTGCAACATTGTATAGGTAGATACCAATTGCCGCCATGTAATTTTGACGATTATTTTCCAAATCGGAGAAAGATATCTGCTCTGACGATGCGGAATTGTACAAGGAATTTAATTTTACCGACAGTATCCACGTCCAACAGGCACTCTAGGGATCTTTAACACGTCGCATAATCATACGACGTGGAGCTGTCGATTTTTTACATCATGAAAGCCACCGACTTGGGCAGGGGTCTAACATGCAAACTTGGGCTTACAAGGCCAGAGCAAAACCAACTAAGCCAACTTAAGTAAGAAATATAGAGAAAATAATATACAGTGGGTACAAAAAGTATTTGCACACATACATTTTTGTTCACAATTTATAAGAAAATGCATTAAGAAATACAAAAATTGGCATTTTAAAAATAAAATAAGCCTATTCATTTAAATTAATTACAAAAAATACAATAATATTAATAAAAAACATTTTTTGCAACAATATTAAAATATCTTATGTCAAAAAAGTATTTGCACACTCAACTCAACTTTAGCAAATTTGCATTTTTTTGCTAATTATATTTGACAGTCATCCCGCAGTAAATAACATACGTAAGACTACTATAAAAGGAGGTATTGTCGAAACTTTATCAGTTGATTGTCGATTTCAAATTGTTATGGCACCTAAGAAATCTGAATTGCCGATTTCGTTGCGAGAAAAAATTGTTTCTCTACTTGAAAATGACCTAAGTTACCGAGAAATAGGTAAAAAAGTAAATGTTTGCTTCTCTACTGTTCGGTATGTTATAAAACGTCATAAAGAAAGAGGATCTACATCAAATAACTTGCGCTCTGGATGCCCAAAAAAACTTTCACTGCGAATTAAGCGAAAAATCATAAGAGAAGCATCGAAACATCCATTTGACATTAGCCAATGATGTCGCTTCAACATCTGGAGCTCAAATCTGTGCCCAAAGTGTTCGAAATGTCCTGCATGATGCACAAATTTATGGGAGATCTCCAAGGAAAAAACCTCTAGTGACTGAACGAAATAGACTGAAGAGACTTGAATTCGCTAAGGAATATATCAATAAGTCAATTGATTTCTGGAAAAATGTCATATTCTCCGACGAGAGTAAGTTCAATATCTTTAAATCAGATGTCAGGAAATTAGTTTGGAGAAAACCTTGTACTGCTTTTCATACCAAAAATGTGTTACCTACAGTTAAACATGGAGGAGGTTCTGATATGACTTAGGGGTGCATGGCTAGCAAAGGAGTTGGTAATTTGTGTTTCATTGATGGGAATATGACAGCTCAAACCTATATTGATGTGTTGCGAGATAACTTGCCACAAAGTGCAATAAAATAGGGTATCAGTAATTCGTACTATTTTCCGCAAGACAATGATCCCAAGCACACTGCCGGTATAACATGCATGTGGTTGCTTTATCATGTACCCAGAAAACTTGCCACTCCACCACAATCACCAGACTTAAATCCTTTGGAAAATTTGTGGAATTCTGTGGATTTAAAAATAAGAAAAAGGGAGATTTCAAGCAAATCTGCCCTTAAACAATCCCTTATTGAAGAGTGGTCGAATACTGACCCTATTGTTACAGAAAATTTAATTAAATCAATGCCAGCAAGATTGCAAGCAGTAATAGATGCTAAAGGAATGCATACTAAATATTAGTTATTTGAAATTTGCTTAAATATTTTATTTCTTTTGTATTCATGTAGGTGTGCAAATACTTTTTTGACACGAGATATTTTAATTTTGTTACAAAAAAGTATCGTTATTTATATTGTAATTTTTCTGTTTGTTTTGGATGATTAAACTTATTCTGATTTGGCAATACCAATTTTTTTATTTCTTAATGCTTCTTTTTATGAATTGCAAACAAAAATGTAGGTGTGCAAATACTTTTTTTACCCACTGTACGTAGAGTTAAAGTGTGTTTGAAAAAGGTGTTTCTGCGCGAATACAGTCGTCTCTCAGTAATTCGAAGGTGGAGGAACCAATGAAAAACTTCGAATTATCAAGAGAGCTCGAATTATCAAGAAGGTAGAAAAAAATTCTCAAAATACACGAAGATAATTTTTTTTCTAACACATTTAAATTTGAAACTACGTAATAAAGCAACAATTGTGTACATATGTATAAAATTCTTTTAAAGTGTTTTTAAAAAGTTTATATTATGAAGTATAAATACAGAAGCTAAAAGTCCTGTATTAAAGAATACGTTCATACACAATCCTACGCATCTCTTCTTCACAAAAGCGGATTATCCTTTCTGAACACATAAGTAGCAAGGCCACGTATTAAACGAAAGATAGGGACGGTTAACAATAGGTGCGGTTGCTCTATTGTCCACTTAATTGACCACATATGATCACCAAATAGGCTACGTTACAGGGGAGACACGCAGAGACAACACAACTCTAAACATGCAAGCTTCAACTTGTTTGCTACAGGACTTTACATGATAGTGAGTGTTCGAATTGTCGAGAGTTTTATAAGATAACTTCGAAATATAGCGTATTGTAGTCTGACCAGCCACAGATTTACTTCAAAATAATGAGTGTACCAAAACGCATTGTTTTAGTTCGATATATCAAGAGTTCTTCTAGGGACTGAGCATAGATGTATTTCGAATTATCCAGATGTTCGTTTTATCGAAGGTTTGAATTATCGAGAGTCGACTGTATATACAACTAATAATAGAATAGCTGAAAGTATTTTCTATCGCCATTAGAGAAAGACACTTATAAAAATATCACTAACACAAACAGGTATCATTTACCCATTAAATATATATGTATTTACGTATTTTATATTACGTAGAGGGATACCCTGAAATCTGTACGAAAGAAAGGACCCCACTTTTCTCGGAGTGGAAACGTTCTCGTCGCGTCGTGTCTGCAAATTACTAAAATTTAAGAACATGTAAAAAAATAAAATCACATTAACTCGAAACTTAATTGCTTTTTTGTTATTTATCTAAAAAAACCCAGTAATAATTTGTTTAAAAAAAATTAAGTACGCAGTTTAAATATGAAGAAGAACAACACGTCGTATGAAACTTTGTTGGGGAAATGCACACATTGGAATGTTTTCTCATAAAAACTGCCTTAAAATATTTCCTTTCATTCATTAGAAGTTTTTAGTCAGATTTTTACAAAAATATTAATGGCATAGTGATTTATTTATAAAAATACATCTAATTGTGTATTAATATGCATATATATTAATTAAACTAATATAGTATTTACTATTTACATCATTTATATTTTTGTACATCGAATCAGTCATCGCGAACATCTAAAAGTTACATTGCAACTTGAGATCTTATTGTTTTCATTACCATACAAAACTGAAAGGATGCGCATAGTTTTATTGTAAAAAAAAAAAATACATACTATTATTAACGCACTCATTTCCCCCGTTTCTGTAAGAGAAAATGTTTCTAAAGAGTCAAATGTAATTTAAAAGGTAATGAAAAAAACGTAGTTTTAAGTTCCTCAACGGCTCCCAAATAGAACCCACTTAAGAAAATAATAAAAAAAATCCAGCTATCCTTTTCTTTTAAAACATTGTATATGAAATATACTGTATTTCAATTGACATTGAATGGGGAGTATTGCATATATTTCACACAAATGCTTGCAATAAAACCATAACTTTCTGTGTGTGGACAATTCAAATATTCCTTCCAGTGAGTACAAAACAAAAAAGTCGTTAATATTCATGAAACTTAGTTATGAAATACCATTTTAACGAGAAGACAAACTCACGACAACTGTCTCTATTTTCAATTGGATTGTATATTTCTTTCCAGAATTGCTAAATCATTATTTTTAGTTAAGGTTTCCGTTGGGGAGTAAAGCTGTTGAAGCGTACATGTGATGACCGTTAAAACTAATGAGCTGGGATTGGAATCTTATGTTTGGGCTATCTTTTCTGAAAAACGATTAGCTGTTTAATTTAAGACTCCCATATGTAAGTTGAGAATTTAAATGTGATGTATATAAAACCCAATCAAAATATACTTTTCTTCATTGGATGGTAAATGGGGATCACAGTTATGTATTCATTAACACATTCTTAGTTTTTAAACAGGCTTATACATATCAATATAAAATTAGTTTTTATGAACAATTTTTTGCTTCAGTAAAAAAATTGAAATTATTTTAAAGATGTAATTTCTAAAAGTTTAGCAGAAGAATAAAAAAGGCGAAAATATGTTTTGAAGCTACTAGAGATATCTCTTTCAAACATATTGCAAACAGTGGGTGCTAATATTATTACAAATTACTTAATTTCAACCGACATTCATCAAATGAAAGCAAAAAAAATAACTGTACACAGATTTGTTTTTGTCCTAAAAGTGGAATATTTAAAAGCTAATCATGCTCCATTCCAATACATGGCAACCTGATTTGAGTGTCCTAAATGCTAATCTTAATCTTAATATTAATGAATATTGGTTTGTAATCTATATTTTGAAAATTAAAAGCAATTTCAGTAATACGTTTTTTAGACAAAGGAAAGGGGGAGAGCAGTAATCTATATTTTATTTAGAATTTATAACTTATACCCTATTTAAATTTATAAGCAATGACAGCTTGATTAAGTTATCAAAAGTTTATAAAACTAAAATATATAAACGCTCGCTCCAATTTATTAACTAAAATTGCTTAGTCAAATGAAAAAAT
The DNA here is from genome assembly GCA_019973975.1 of Trichonephila clavata. Taxonomy (NCBI): domain Eukaryota; kingdom Metazoa; phylum Arthropoda; class Arachnida; order Araneae; family Nephilidae; genus Trichonephila; species Trichonephila clavata. Next base: position 5,637 of record BMAO01004373.1, on the reverse strand, counting down.
CAAACAATGCACAAATGAACAATTTTTACTTCAGACAATATTCAATATATAAACAAATGTTAAGAACTAATTTCTCATCCATCTTCTATTAACACAATTATCTGAATACAATTGAAATGTTTAATTATTTTAAAGCCATGATGTGCGACAAGAATTCACCAACAAATATTCCCAGAAAGACTAAATTACAAATGCATCTAGCCTTACAGAGAACATCAGCTAGCATTTTCAATTAAATAAATTTTTTTATTATAAATAAAATAAACAGTAAAAATAAGCAAGTTTTGAGCTTCTATTTAGATTTGACAGGTAGTATTCTAGTCGTTCAACAAATATTCCTTTCACTATATACTTACCTGTTGATTCTCTCGCACGTCCATAAACATACATAACACGGCTTCTGTCTAAAAAGGTCTTATCACATTCAAACTATTCGTAGAGCGATTTGAATTAGATAGTATCGGCATTAGTTGACATCATTAATTACGCATCGATAATTCAGATATAAAATATATATATGGCAATTCAATACTTCAAAAAATTCTTTTTTTAAGTCTGAAGGAAATAAATTGCAATGAAATAGTAAATTCCGCTGATAGAGAAAAAATCCCCCCCCCCGTTGTTTATTGGAAAGGACTCGTGTTCCAAAGGACCCCGTTAAAGCGATGTCTAACGTGATATTTCGTAATGGCTCAAGTATTATGCATGTGCGTTTACAGTCGTGGATCTTTACTTTTTAATACAAGGTTATTATTTTTTTCATTTGAAAATTGCAAAAGTTTAATACACGAGTCTGATGTGAAATCAGAAAGTGGACGTATGGGCTTTTAAAAAGAAATTGATACCTCAATTCTATTCAAAAACTGTTGAAAAGCTGGAGCTTAAAATGCTCTTCAAAATTTCTGGTGTGGTATAAGTTTAAAAAACTCATAGCAACTAACAATCCACGGGTCTTACATTCTTCGTTGTTCAGACATTATTCAAATTTCACACAATTCCCCATTTTCTGTCCTAGATATATCTTAAATGCTAGAACATAGCAAATTGCATTGTAATGAATATCTAGTTAAGTACTGTTTGATTCAGTGATTCTAAATAAGTACGATGTGTTTAGAGCGTATTTATATATAAGACAGAATTCCACCTTTCATTAAATAACTGCAACGACGAGTTATGCTGATTTAAAGCATTTACAAGCTTCTATTTACCATTAAAGTCTGCAGAAAGTTCTTGAATGATGCATTATATAAACTATGTTGCAACTCTTGTGATCGTCGTACCATGGCTTCTTTGTACACGCGCAAATACATTCCTTCTAATGACCCAAAGGTCTCTTCAGAAACACTTCCCTTGACATTATAGAACTCATAAATTGCTTTAGCAAAAGCTTTTTCATCTGAACACTCTTCTGACTGACTAACAGTCACGTAAACACCAACCCTCTTGACTGCATTAAAAGTCGATCCTCGACAGGATAGTTGAAAAGGATCAAAAAGAAATACAACTGAAAGGGGAGATCTTAGAAGTAAGACTCGCTGTCCAAAAACCTGTTGTTTTCATCCACAAATACTAGGCTAAGTCGTGTGAATAAAGTGCTTGTAACTGAATTATTTGCTTTGGAATTTTCTACCATCCGAAATTCTTCGACAGTTGGTTTTCAAATTTCGAAAGAATTTCAAAGCTGTATTGATAACTAACTTTAACCTATCGCATTAATAAAAGCCATATTCTTTAAAAAAATATTAGCCATCTGTATTTTAATACGTTTTTTCAGCGTAACTCTAAAGTAAAATGTGGCTTGAAATTTAAAACTCACGCGTTTGTACAGTTGAAATTGCCACCCATCTGCTACAGTGGTCAGTGACGCTGACTGCTCTGACGTTGTGTCTGGGTTCGAGTCCCGGAGAAGGCATGGATGTTTGTAAATGAAGAGTGCCCCTTTACGGCAGGAGAGTACTCTAAATACCCATCGTGCCACCAGTCCTCTCGTGAGGTTGGCGGAAGGGGTAGAGAGGTGGGAGTGCCCTGATCTTCCCTAGGTTGCTCTCCTTCAAAATTGTAGGGGGGGGGGAGAACCAATCCAAAACGTATAGTCACCTGCATGGTGCTCAAAGCTACGGGTAACGACAAGCGTAAAGTATTAGCACCTTGTCACAATGACATTCATCAAAGAAATCGGATTATCTAAATCCTTACGTGGAGGAAAATAAATTGAACGTTGTCCTATTGTTTTTTCAAAATCTTAATCTAAATCTATATTTGAGAAAGTAATTCTCGCAGAAAAGCAATTTGCATATTTTTTTTTTATATAATGATATTGCAGATTGGAATCGGTTCAAACGGCAATTGAATTTTACAGAATAAAACTGCAACAATCAATTTCATATCAAATTTAAAAATGTAAGGGAGGAAAAATTAAAATGTTTCTAGTTTATTAGAATTAGCAAAACGTAAAAAAATATCCCACTCATAGATTAACTTTGTAAAAATATTTGTATAACTTGATCTCTTACCTGAAATTCACATATTCGCATCAAAATACGAATAAAGATTTCTCAGCGCTTTTTCCGTAAAGAATCAAATAACAAGGCTAATGCGATTGTAGAAATGTTTACTCGAATCATTAAATTCTGAAGCTATTTTTGTTACTGAACGACAAGAGTATCCCAGAACAATTTCCTTTCGTAATAATGCGTCGCGAATTAAATAAAATCAATATTGAGTAGAAAGTGAAATGGACTTTCACAGGAAATATAAAACTTAATCAAAATAATCTTGAGCAGAAATAAAGTGTGAGATTGAGATATTACAGGAAATATCAAACTACAAGAAAATAATTAAAACTCGAATTGTTTCTTTTTTTTTTTACTAAATTTTATTTTAAAAATGAATATTATGTATTTAAATGAATCAATGTTTTTAAACGTAATCGGTCTTTAAAATATGACCGAGTATCCAAACATTCAAAATCGTCTTCACTCTTTTTAAATACACATTTGTGACCTAAATATTATTCAGAGTAAATTATGTAGAAATGAAACATATTTGTTTTGTTTTTTAGAAAAATCAAATTGCGCTGGGAAGAATTTTCCAAAATAGAACGTAGAAAGGCCAGGAAAAAACAATAAATATATAATTCTGAAAATGAATTATTTTTTTTTTGGCTGCTATTCTAGTGGACCAAAGGAAATATAATACATTTTGATTTTTTTATCAATCAATTAGTTCCGAAATAGAAATTGAAATTTTTTTTTTAAATCTTTAAAAGACAACTTTATATTCACAACCTGGTTACGTTAAAAAACTTAGGGGGAATAGAATGTTGAAAATTTTACATAGGCGCGCATGAAGTATATGCAATTCAAAAGTATTGTTATTATGAGAAAAAAGCATAATTATGATTTTATCCGTTAAAGAAGCATACATTTCTCCATGGAATCTTTATACTAATTTTATTCCATAAAACTGCTTGTTCTTTTTTTTTTTTTTTTTGCGAATGCATTAAAAAATATACATAAGGAAAACAAAGGGGGTCTATGACCTGACCATAAGTCGAAAAGAAAAACATGGAACAATGCTATTTAAGAATCTTGACTTTAGAAAATACCATTCGGCATGAAAACTGTTTGTGGTGTGGATAAATTAAATAACAAGAAATTTCAAGGGATCGCTTACACTAGTTATTGCTCGACCTTATTTCTTCAACACACACACAAATTGAAGAAAAAATGTTTGCTTTTAAGAAAAATATTTCCTTGCAGTTTATTTTATTTATTTGTTTATTGTTATCTGCTTTTTATGTGAACAGAAAATATGCAAGGAGAGAAATAACTGCGGTCACACACATAGCACCCCAACCAATGGCATTGAAACAGGAATTTTCAATAAATCCAAAAAAGAATTAAAATCGAATAACATTGATAAATTTTGGCATACATGCATATGTATACATTTAAATTCTAACTGTTTTCATATGCAGTAATGAATGTTTTATTTAAACTAGCTTGTAAATTAACTATTCAGAACTTTTTTGCGAACAATCTTATAAATTATTCCCTATCTAATCTAGCACATTTCGCTTGATATAATTTGGTAAACAGAATATCAATCCGAAATGTTAAAATAACCTTTTCAATATTCATGTTTTATCAAATAGTATGTAATGAATTAATATTTAACAGAGGTCAACAAAACAGTATGAATGACTTTCACGTTAACAAAATGTCAAAGTATTAATTTAATTTGAAAGAGTCATTGGGCATTTACGATGCACGCAATATGATAGGAAAAACAGTGGTTATATATTCAGGAGCTCACACACAAAGTATCAGATATTCACAGATGTATGATGTAATACATTAGCAATTTCTATGCTAGATACAAGGTTTAAAAATATTTTCCAGTAATAAAAGTAATCCATTATCTTTTCTATTTTAATAAAGGAGAATTTCTAAAATCATAAGAAGAAATCGTGTAATAATATCCTGGGATTTTAACATACAACACTGTTCGATGGCTCAGTTGCTGTCAAGCTCTGAAGCAACTTGTCAGTTTATTAGACGAAATAAAGATATTTTTCACTTGAAAAAACAATAGCTTTGATGGGTTTTCACAAACCGATTGGTTCATTTGAACTCATATTTTTATATAACCATTCAGCAATGAAATGAAAGTTAAAAACCTTTAAGGAAATGGTATCATTGTATTACTAATGTATGAAATTATTAAAAAATATCTATGACGAAACTTGATATCTTCCACTAAAGATTTAGAAATGTAAACGATCAAATAGTTTTCTCAACAACAAAAAAATTTTCAAAACGCAATAACTTTTTTTCCGTATAACACATATTTGTTATTTGGTTCGATTTTCTTTTAATAGCGCTGCGTTTTTTAAAACCACATTACGGCCACTGGCGAAAGAAATCGTAATTTTAAACCTCAGGCAAGTGAGAAAAACGACACCTGAGCTAGCACCTGAGCTGATTCAAAGCATATCTATAATAAGGTTTACTAAGAATTTTTCTCATAATATTTGTGCTTTTCTTCCATTTTAGTTCATTAAAATACTCAGTGCTAGGTGTCATCTGGCGTTGTAATTCATGTTATTTATTACAAATTAAAAATAATTTCTACAAGTCGACATTTATTTTTTGCTCTTTTTTTTGTTTTGTAAAATCTGTAAAACAAAAAGAAAATGTAATTTTTTTTTTTACAAAATTCTAAAAAAAAAAACCGGAAAAGGTATCATTTTCTGAGCAAACAAATTTTAAACATATTGGTGCTCTTCTTACCTCTACTCCTTTTGAATGAGCCAATGACCCACGAATTAATATTTAAAAAATAAGGAACAAAATTTGACCCACTTTTCAAAAAAAGTTCGTCACTCCTGTTTTTAAAAGATGAAACGTACGCCATGTTCTACAGCACAGACCAACATTCAGATATGTTGAACCACAAACCACAATATAACCTTATTACTTCTCTATAATTGTGCTTTATATGCAGTTTAATGATTTTATACATTTAGGAAGAATAAGTATTATTGTCAGATAAGTCAATGGTGAAAAGGAAAATTAACTCTCTTGTAACTTTATAGAACATCGCATTAATGTCATGGATATAAAGAAAGTATTT
>BMAO01004372.1:0-50204 GCA_019973975.1 Trichonephila clavata | reverse complement strand
GTTCAATAATTACCAGTGACTTCATGGGATGTCATGTATAAATTATATACAAAAATGAACACTTCTCTTGATAATTTGTAAGGTTTATAATTAATCCTTTACTGCCAATTTAAAGTCACGTGATTCGTTCCCAATGCCTCCGTTTTCCGCGTAGGCACGCAGGCATATGTGATGTATTGGGGGGGGGGTGAAGAAAGGAAGAAATAAGAAATTCTCCGGAATAAGTAAATCCTTCGCAAACACTGTCAAGGTCCTTTTTTGTATTCCAAAGCCTTCGGTATAATTTATGCATATCAAAGTACAGAAAAGATCGTACTTCGGATAGACGTATATGCACGTCCGGGGCATTAACACTTTGGCTCAGTGAGACATTTGTATACGCGGTGGCTCTTAAAAGGTTGAGGTTTGCATTGTAGCTCAAGCGAAAAAGTATAGTATTTTTGTATTTAGTGCATGTTATTGCATGGAAGGAAGTTGGCGGGATGAAAATTATGATTGAATATTGGGTCGCAAACACTGAAAGTTTGAGAAGCACTGATTTATATCCTAGTCTTGGTGGAGAAATATAGGAATAACTATTGTCTCGAAAGAATAAGTTGACTAGAATATGTCGCTTTATCACCTATTTCGGCCAGTATTGAACAGGATTGTCAAGATTTCTTGATTCGAAAGAAGCAGTTCTCCTTTCGCATAGTACATGAGATTTTATTTTGAATTTTTCTAGAAAAGTTCAGCTTGTAATACCGGTCGGTTCCTGCTTGCCTCTGAAACCCCTTGTCTACCGCAAACCCGTTAGGTGTGTGGGAGAAACTGAATGATCCACAGACAAGATTTCAATCTAATTAATTTATTGTTACCAAATATAAATCAGTCACAATCACAATCTAATTAAGATAAACGATCAAATAGTAAGGGCGGTGGTGAGATTTACTAACACGGGATAATACTACGGACCCTCAACTGAATCTACGATAACTTAAATACGCTCAATAACAATGTCGCACACATAAGCTAATTTTTAATTAAACAAGCTCACGTTACCTGTACGTTTTATGCAGCGGATCCTACACTTGAATCTTGCAGGAGATCTTTATCGGATTTGACCAATGTAGTTGGATCCACTGGTGTAATCCATTTTCCTGGATAACTCCCAAGACCTCTTAATAATCCAAATACCTTTCAATCTTCAACTAACTCGCAAACTCTTGCTAACTCCAACTTGCCAACCCTCAAACTCGCGAAAACAGAATTTATATAATATACTTCATTTACATAATCACGCTTTCTTGGTCGGCGAAAGTTGGTTGAATAAAAATATTTTTCCCAGAAGAGTCCCCAAGGTGTTTAATATAGTCGCGGATAGATCCATCACAAGCTGAAATTCATTTATTTCCCTGATTGAAGAAAGAATGTTTTTCGAGTTGCATAATTTAAAAAACAAATCTTAATGGAGAAATTAAAGGTACACAGCGCTTTATCCTGTTCCCATCTATTGCAACCAGTATAAAAAAATTGTTTTAAGAGTTATCGTTTTTTTTAAAAAAAATTTCTTGATAGATTTGAATTTCCGTTTATGTACGGGAAATGTTTTTCTCTCTGTATTACTATTATAATTAAAATATTTTAAAATTTGCGTTAAGTAGTAACCAACTATCATAATGTAAATTAATTTAAAACCAAATAATTCCATATAAGTAAAATTCCATGAATCAAAAAGTTTGCAAAAAAATATAGTGTGAAATTTAGAAAGTATGCATTGAACAAGAAATTCTTTGCACTATACGCGCAAAGGGTTATTTTATTGAATTTATATCTTTAAAAAAAATTAGAAATTGTGTGTGTGTGAGAACTTGAATTTGTACTCACAGATATCCCATATTCTTAACCTCTTCACTGATTTGCCTGTACACCGTACGGGCTATGAAAGCTGGCCACAACAGACTTGCCCATACCCTGAACGGGCACTGATATTTTCTTCTTTCTATCTTTGATTTGAATATATATTTAATTATTATAGTGAGATTATCAGTACTTGTTTCTTAAGAGATGCAGTTCGTCCAGAGTACTGAAATACATTTAATCCGGGATTTTCTTTATGGCAGGGTATTAAGATTCTTGAAAATATTATAAGAACAATAAAGATTGGCAAGGCAATGTGCAATTTGTTGCTTGAGAAGAAGTGAAAAGGGAAAGATAATCCAAAAATTCAATATTATCTTTGTTCCCATTACAACGAAAGACTTAAAAAATTGCGCTACTCTTCAAATTGTGTGTGCATATACTTATACACACACAAACACACATAGAATCCTCAATTGTTGGAAAAAAAAGGCGCGGACATGAAATTCTTTTGTAAGTGCGAGAGTAATTGATTTAAATTATACGAAACATTTTTCATAGCATGCATACAACAAACATTTTGGGGGGGGGGGCTCAGTTTTAAAATAAAAATCAATGTGAGAACTTCAAAACTGAAATAAAATTCTTCCACCTTTGCATTCTGTTAAGTATTATTCTCAGTTATATGCAATAAAAAAATGTGACTTTTTTGGAACATTTTGGGCAAAATAATGGATCGATTAAGTAGTTAAGGTATTCGAACACGTTGAAGTGGCTGAGGCAACTTAGTAGTTATGGTAACGAACTCGTGGTCGGAGTTTTACTTGTTCGAGTCCTGGTGCCACTGAAGACATTCCGTATAAACTGGGTCATTCTACGTTAAATCTGTGAAGGCTCAATGCTCTCTCATTATTGTGGTAATTAGGAGAGATGAACCAGCTCAGGTGTCGTCTTCGGCTGAGATTCACAACTACCAGGTCCGTCGCCATTAGCCCTGTGTTGCTTGTGCGCGATAGTGTGGTGCTAATAAAACTATGGCGCCCGAACTTATTGAAAAACCGGTATCAATTAAAACACATATTTTTTGTTTTTTAAAAACAATTCTGATGAATATGTTTTTATCTTTTCTGCTTTACAAAATGCAGTATTTTCTTTCTAAGTTACATAGAGCCTTAGTGACAACAAATTATATCAAATTAGAAAAAAAGAAAGAAAGGGTTATTTACCCTATTAGAAGTGAACATATAAAGTTTTCAAAATACATCGTGGCAGTTTAGAAAACTTCAAATGTTATACATATATTTCTATGAAATTTTTTAATTTGGCATTTTTGTTTTTTACCGAGGAATGTACTAAAATAATTATTATTGCATAAATATATTTGCAATTAGATCCTATTATTTCAAAAATAGCCTCATACAATATCACATTTCTTATAATGTATATTTATAGTCAGCTCTACATTTTTTGTATTTCAATAAATCATTAAAGTTTTGATTCACCCACTATATAATTTTATGTAGTTTATAGTAATATTCTAACTGTTATAAGTTTATTAGTTACTTCCTGCCTTAAATAACTTTTAAAATATTTCTAACATTTCAATTAGAATAATTTATTTTAAATAATGCTGCTTAAGTTTTTTATTTATTGTTCTGTTTTAGTATGCTATTTTTTAAAAAAAACTATATTATATGTGTTCGAATATCTAAAATATTAGATTCGGATTAATTTACCTTTCTTCAAAATGCTCTAAATATTTATGAAAAATAATCAAATGCCACAACATCAAAATCTTCATTACACTTAAGGTATCCGACTACCCTAAAATTGTGAATTTTGCCAAAAATTTTAGATCTTATTAGCTTTAAAATTTTTTTTATCATTTTCCGTTCACTAGAACAAAACCTACAAGTGTTTTAGTAAAAGCAGATGCCATTACTTTAAGAAAGATGTCATACTTTAAAACGCGTTTGACTCGAAATTTTTTTTTTTGTTTTGAAAATGCTGAAACAGGGTCACAATGATTGCTCAAAAGTTTTTGAAAATAATTAACTGGAAGTTTTTGTGTATGTTCTGCATAATAGTAGAAGCGTTTTAACCTTCAGATTTACCAATCACAGTTTTATTACAAAATGTACAGTCCCTTATGTTAATATAATCGCTGTTTTTTTATTAAACAATTTTATCCAATAGCTAACATGAAGAGCAAATGTAGATATAAATTGGCTAACATTAACTTGTACACTTCTGATGAAATTTTCTACAAGAAATCTTACTCTTGATGCGAGGTATCCGACTACCCTAAAACTGTGAATTTTGCCAAAAGTTGACACATTTTTTATTTTATTTTACATGCTATCTTAATTGCTTTATAAAAATAGCAAGTTTATTATTTTCCGTTCATTGGAACAAAACTACACGTGTTTTAGTAAGAGCAAATGCCATTACATTAAGCAAGATATATTTTAAAAAGCGTTTTACTCAAAATGTGATTTTTTAAAACTCAAACGGGGCCATCGATTGCTAAAAAGTTTTGAAAATAATGAACTGAATTTTTTTTGTGTAAGTTCTGTATAATAGTAGCAGTGTTTTAACCATCAAATGTATGAATCGCCGTTTCATTACAAAATTTACATTCCCTTATGTGAATATAACCACTGTTTTTTTAAGCAACTTCATGTAATAACAAAGATAAAGTGCTCTAGTTTTTGTAAAAACTAAAATATCTCTTATCTTGAAGGTCAATTTAAAAATGAATAACATAGCAACGCATCAGAATTGAAAAATTGTTTATAACCTTTTGGTACAGAATGGGCCGCGTTTATGTTATTTTTTGTCAACTTTTACCCATTTTTTCCCCATTTTATAATAATTTCTTTTTCTCTTCTTAATTTTAGTATATTTTTCTCAAAATGTACTAAACAAATCTAAAACCCACAAAAAAAATCCCCATATCTCCATTTTTTAAAAAAAAATTTGTCGCAAGTAGTCAGATACCTTAAATGTTAAATAAATTTTAAAATCGAAAATCTAACACTGTGCAGCTTTTTGAGTAGAATGAGATGAAAATAAGCAAACAAAGAGAGAGAGAAAACTTAGATCAATAAAAGTTGTTTATTTTTCAACACGATACATTAAATGATAATACTAGGTGATTAGTTGATTGTCGATCCACTGCTAGTTGTGCAAAAAAGTGACACTTTGTGGATCAGTGTCAATGATCCTACGAATTTGGATTGATGGATGAGTATTCGCTCTCAGTCATTTGCTGTAATTCATACTTCAAGTTCGGATGTTGCGTGAGTGAGTGAATATTAACGTCGCACCATTCAGCTACACGACGGCTTTTGGCGACGAAACGCTTAATTTTGAACCATGGTCAAGTGACGCGAACGACACCTGAGATGGCACCCTAACTACCACACCACACCAACGGAAGGACGTTTTAACTGGACAGATTTAACGTGCATCGCTCCCCTACACGGCGGGTCTTCAGTGGTACTGGGATCGAACTCATGACTCGCCAGCCATGATCCGATACCTTGACCACTTGGCTACCGCGGCCTCAAGTTCGGATGTTGCAGAGAATGCGTAAGGCGGGTCGTCCCCCGTATTGGCGAGATAGGTGTATGATTAGGGGCCACTGGTGACCAGGAAGGCACCTGGTTTCGATGCAGGTCTTGTTGGCCGTTGCATGTTAGAGTGTTTCTGCTGGTAAATGGTTGGGAAAATCCAGAAAGAAAATTAGTGTTATTGTCCTGATTACACATTGTCCACTTTCTATGGGTTATCATATTCCCCAAAGAAAATAAATGATGACCAGTTGTCTCAAGTAATAGTGTCTCAAACCTTGATGTCCCTTGTTGAGGGGTGTAATGTTTATAGTAGTATTGGTACAGTGATTGGAACAGTTGTAACACGACAACGCCCTATTTGAAAGCGTTGGCTGCCATTGCTGATCTTCTGACTTATTTCGGATTATAACATTTTGTTATTGCGTTATACATTTAGATCCATCCGAAATCTTTGGTAACGCAAACGTTTCTTCTTTTATGTCCGTGGCGTTTTTTAATGGATGCAATAAGAGCCTAACTGGCGGCATATTAGTCCTGGTGGTTCCAGAAGCGTCCAGGATGTTCTGTAAATACTGCAGCTGGATGGAAGTGAATTGTTGGGTCTTCAATGTTTGCCATGTGCGTCTGCCACTGAGCAGGAGTTCTTTTAACAACACTGGCACCAAATGGAAAAGGTCCGTGTCTTGTTTTCTAGCTCCTTTTTCCACATTTGGTGTATGGTGGTTTTTGGTAAATACTTTTGAGACAACTGGTGGAAAATTTGTCTTGAAGTATGGATGATAACATGACCGTGTATGGCCCCCTTATGCAGCATACAAATGGGATCAACTCTTGATGGATAAGCGAGTACGATCCCAATAGACAAAAGATGATAATGATGCCCGGATAAATAGCCTCGTCATTTACTATTTTTCTATTAGAACATGTATAAAAAATTTAAGGATTATTTTTTTTAAAAAGTTTTTGCTTAATGGATTTAAATTTACGCTTTATATATCTAAAAGGCTTTCGGTTATTTTTTTGTTGAATGTAGCTATTGAATTGGGTTGCAAAATTGCTGTCAAAGTTAGATGGAGCTGAATTGGAGGGTACTATGAAATCTGGAATAAGGAAAGAATAGTTAGAGAAGTTTTGGGTTAGGTTAAGGGGTTGTATTGCTTTGGGTGTTGATAGGGTTGAATTGTTTGAGGTAGTTTCAGTAAGTGGTTGGGTGGGAGGGGGCAGGTATGGACTATTGCAAGGGGTTGGGTCAGTTTCATCCTCTTCATCTATTGTGGGAAGGGTTGGGTGGAACTTGATTTTATTACGTATTTTAAGGTGTTTTTTGCGGTGATGATCTACAATTCGTTTTAAGTATTTAAGGGCATTTATGCGAGATTTATTGGTATTTTCTTTATTTTTAGGGGGTATTTTAGTTTTATTGAGGTTATCTGATACATGCTCTAAATAGAAAAATAGTTTTATGAGATATGCGAGGTATTTTCCGGTCATCATTATCATCAATTGTAAAAACCACATAAAAGGGGCCATACCTAGTCGCATCAGAAGAGTGGTCGAATTCTTCGCCATTTGATTTCTTCTGATCAAGTAATAGTATCGTTGAAAATATATATTGAAAACGCAGCTCACTTTTCAAAAGCAAAATAAATTATGATACAAAACAATGGAATTTATCTTTCGTCCTTTTCCAACAGTACTATTGTTGTAATACATTATTAAAGATAGTTGGTTACAGAAAAATAGAGTTCTGGAACTTTGTTAAAATTAACAATGCATTTTAAAATAATGAAAACCTAACAATGACTTTTCACGTAATGACCAAAAGCTTATAAAAAGACATTAAAAAAATTTTTTTTTGTAGTTTTTAGATGGGAGGTGGGTAATATGAAATACTATTTACATTTCCAATTACTTAAATGATTTTTGATTATAATTTATCTTCAAAAGCATTATTACATACCCCCTTCACGACTAGCGTCCCATATTTAAGCCAGCACGAAACACCGACAGAAGCCTAGCGTCCCATATTTGAGCCACGCACTTAAAACGTTCTTTAAGCACAATTTTTTGGCAATAGATGGCATCGTATGCCCATAAGTTTTGAGATACCTGTAGATCTGACCATCCTCTCGAAACGAGAGAAATATTACTCATGTATATGTGGTTTTTGTTTTAGAAACATAAGAGAGGGAGGGAATGTTTCCGAATTGAATGCTTTATGGCTGCTCTTCAAATGAACGCGTGACTCTTGTTTATAGGGAAAATGAGAGATTTATTTTCGCTAGAGCATTTGGTTTGGGTTTGCAGTGTAGTTTTTAAAGCGTAAAAGCAGTTAAGGTGCCGATTATTTAGATAATCTGCAAATTAACTGATTTGCTCCGTTGAAGTGCGGAATCAAAAGTTTCCGCATTTTAAATAGGTCATCTTCACATTCACGGTTTCCGTATTTTTAACCCTGTAACTGGTTTGACCGTACACAGTATGGGCTACCGAAAGCTGACCACAACCGCTTTGCCCGTACGCTGCACTGGCACTGATATTTTCTTCTTTTTGTCTTTGTGATTTGCACATATTTTTAATACTTTATCGGAGGTTTGAACTCGGTACCTTCCGATTCATAAGCGCGTAACTTACCACTAGACAAAAGTGATCGCTTTTGTCTAGTGGTAAGTTATCTCTACTAAGTTACGCGCTTACGAATCGGAAGGTACCGAGTTCAGTCCTCCGATATTGGTGACCTTGGTGAAAAGAAAAACGCAAACACCGTCTGATGTGTCATGGCGCCATCTACCTGCAAGAAGAGCAAGCAAAGTCGTCAAAACTCACTTGACGCCAGCCAGCAAAAGTCGTCGGACCCACTCGGCGCAGCAAAGTCATCAGTGACTCACTTGGTACAGCAAAGTCGTCAGATTCACTTGACGCAATAGTAGCAACTCCCACGCTCGCCATAACAACAAATATCTCGTTCGTTCGCCTATTCACCGACTCACTGGTGGGGGAGTACTGTGGCGGAATCTAAGTAAGCCAGTAACAGCCTCCGGACACGAGTGATCACTTTTGTCTAGTGGTAAGTTACGCGCTTACGAATCGGAAGGTACCGAGTTCACACAAACCTCCGATAACTTATAGTGAGATTATTAGTGTGCTAGAGCGTTTTTAAGAGATTCGGTTTGCTTATGGTACTGAAGTACTTCTCATCTGGGATTTTCTCTGTGGTGAAGGCGGGAATTTTTCATCGAAGGCAGGAATTTAGATTCCTGGAAATATTCGATAAATAACAAGGATTGGCGAGGCAATGTGTAATTTGCTGCTTAAGAAGAAATGAAAATAGAAAGATAATCCAAAAAGCCAATATTATATATGTCTTTCCCCTTGCAATATAATACTTAGTATTACACCAAACTTCAAATTGTGCATGCTAGAAAAATCCTCAACAGAGTTTGAAAAAGAGGAACAAACATGAAATTTTTTTCTAAGTTCGAGAAAATTTTTTTAAGATATATGAAACATTCTTCATAGCACGCAGAGTGCTCTTATAATAATAAATTATAGTTTAAAAAACTAAAAATACCCTTTTATAGTAAGTCGAACTAAGTTGTAACTTAATGCTTTAGTCGTCAAATCCGGAAAAGGGATCTGAAATTAGTCGCTAGATGCGAGATGGGATTTGAAAAAGGGAAATCGTTAATCCTGATGATTGTATGTGTGTGTGTGTGATCAGGACAATGGATCAAAATTCTTAAATTATTGTATTGTCATCGGTCCTGGACAAGTGAGCAAAATTTTGAATTAAACTGATCTTTTAAAGTGGGTAAAAATAGAGTTCAAAGATTCCGTTACATAGAAGGGAAGATTATAATAAATTATAGTTTTAAAAAAACTAAAAAACACGCTTTTATACTGAATCGAACTAAAAGTAAAAAAATATTCTTAATATAAGAACAAAATGACTAACGAGAAAATTTTTGTCATTGTGGTAAAAGCGTGGGGTGCTTTGTACTACATTTTTACACAAATTGAGCTTTTCGGAATAGAATTTAGAAATTATAACAATGATACACTTGTAGAACACCCCACGCCTTTACCCCAATGACATAAATTTTCTCGTTAGTCAAATTGTTTTTATATTAAGAATTATTTTTTTACTTTTAGTTCGATTCAGTATAAAAGCGTGTTTTTTTTTTTTTTTAAAACCATAATTTATTTTTCATTTTTTAGTTCGAACTACAATAAAAGCGTGTTTTTTAGTTACTTAAACTATCATTTATTCATTGTTGAATTTATCCTTGAATTTGATATTTGCAGCTGGAATTACGTGGCTGTGGAATTAGTTTTGCTCTTCAATGGATATTAATTAACGGGTCTGAAGTGTATTTATTATCTCCGTTTACAGGGCCTCGGATGAGTCCCGTATCGTTATATTAGATTCCGTCTCTATAGGGCAGGTCAAATAAATAAAAGTGTGTTAAGAAGAAAAAACTCGAATCAAAAATTTTTTTAATGTACCATCTTTTTATAAAGGACTAAAAATTATAAATTCCTCCTTTTCGTTTTTTTAAAACTTTTTTCACATTTCTATGCATTTTAATCCACTTCTGAGCTATGGTACAAATTTCAAGTCTCCAGCTCATCCGAAAGTCACGCAGTTTAAAATCAATTATACAAAATTCCACCCGGACAGACATTAAAGAAAGCGAGTTAATGAAAACATCGTAATATTAAGTGTCAATCGTTTTTTCACCTTTTAAACGTTTTCATATAATGTTAATTCACATCATCATTTCTAAACCTATTGCTTTATGAAAATAAAAAAAAATATTTAGCAGTTGGAACGTAAATTAATTTTTCACATGCACGAGCCTTTTTTTTATTTTCATTTTCAGAAAAAATGTTTATATTATGGAAAGAAATTGCTAACACACACCCAGCCTCCACTTTTTCAGATACAGAACATTTTTTCGTTTGTTTTACTTCAGTTAACCGCAAGTGTATTTTTTCTTGCATATAATTAGCTTTAAATTCAAAACACTCGCTGTAAGGTTACACCTTATTCTTTTAGACGCTAAATCTGAAATTAGTCGCCAAATCTGGAAACGATGTATGAAGTTAGTCGCCAAATCTGAAAATGGTATATGGAATTCGTCGCCAAATTTAAAAATGTAAAATGCAATAAGTCGCCAAATCTGGAAGTGGAATATGGAATTGTCGCCAAATCTGATTATTCTTATTCCTGACGATGACGATTATGAAATTATTGTATTGTCATCGGTCCTTGACAAGTGTGCAAAATTTCGAATTTATCTGACCTTTTAAAGTTGGTAAAAATCGGGTTCCAAGATTCTGTTACATGCAAGTGAAACTTATAAAAGCGTGTTAAAAAGGTGCTAATTGAAAAGCAAACATTTAGGGGGTTATGTGTTCCTCAATTATAAAATAAAAAATAGTGTATATACTTTATAGTTAAAAACTAAAATAAAATCCTTGCATTTCGTTTTCTACTAAGTATTATGCTTAGCAAGTTGTGCTTAGTAATAAAAAATGTGCCTATTTTTGGAACATTTGGAGCAAAAAATTGACCGCTTAAGGAGTCAAAGCTTGTTTAAGTTCAAAAGCTTGTTTCTCTCACCTCCTTTCTCGTAGGAATTTTTGTTGAACTTTGACTCATCCCAGGATAATTATTTTAGAAGATTTTATTTTCAGCGTGTTTAGTAATATTTTCGGTAAAAATAAAAAAAGCAATTGAAGAGAAAGATACTAGACATTGTTACAAGATCGTTTATAAAGTAACAACGAATGACAGTATCTTTTTACTTTATAACAAAATATAACAATCTATAATCTTGACTCAAGTTTTATCCTCGTTCCTTTGACCAGTATTCAGTATTTTTAAGCCATCAATAAATACTTAATACGCAGAACATTAAACTGAAATATGCAAGAAAAATAAACGGAAAATTTCATTAAAATAGATCAATTCGTTATGGTTTCCCTTCCTTAGTTAACTTCAAGGATGAGGATTTCTTAATTTAGAGACATTTTTAAGAAAATTTTTAATTAATACGATGATTGAGCATTATATATGTAATTCTTACATACAATGATGGACATAAATGAAGACCTGTTTTGCAACTTCTCATAAAATGGGAGAAAACTCTACATTTCATTTTTATTAAAATAGATATATATATATATATATAGGGTGAGTACAAGTGATGGACCCGATTTTAAAATATATATTACCAAAACTACGGTACTTATTACAAAAAGTGATACGTGAATGCTTGACATGATACGAGACACTTGGCTGGTCACTGCTTTTCTTGTAACATAAGCAACCTGTTTCATTAAATTTATGACACCAATTTAGAATGCTTCTGTTAGTCGGTACTTCTTTTCCGTTGCGATTTCTGAATACATGTTGCACTGAAATAACTGAAAAAAAACACCGGGTATACTCTAAGACAGTGTTGGGCAGACTTTTCCAGAGTGCGGGCTACTTCTGATGTTTTCAAGGAGTCGCGGTTCACCCAGTGTCAATGGCGCACATAAAGGTGAAGGAGTGGTCCACTGGTCTGGACCCTCTCTCTCATACCCATTTTCTTCCGATTCATTATAGTCCCATGTATATAGTATGTAAAATGTAATTAAGTATTTGATATTAGTAATTTTTTATTTATTAATGTTAATTATTAATTCAGTAATTTATTTTTAGCTGTTTTTTGTTCCAGACAATCGAAAAAATCAAAACAAGATATCAATCATTGGCATGGCCAAGTAATTTTAGCGCGTTTTTCACATGTTGTATTTTACAATAATGCAACTAATAATCTTTTTAGTAACAGAAAGTAGTACTGTACCATTCCTCTAAAGGTACTACTATTGAGCTGAAAAGAAATAATGACACAAATCTGTACCAGCACTATAAAAAAGCAAAACAAAAAAAAAAAAAATTAAAAAGTAAAATCAGAGCCTTTTATACTTGTTTTCTGAACTTTTTTTGTGAAGATTTCCTCCAAAATGCAGGTAGATGTTTTTAAAAAACTTTTTGCAAACAATAAATTTACTAGGTAAAATTAGAAAATTTTTTGTTATAAACTAGCGAAATTCAGGAAAATTTGTAGGAATATTCGGGAAAACTATGGGAAAATTTAAATATGATTCGGCTCAGGTAGGGCACAAATGCGACCAAATGCCGAAAACCCGAGGTTAATTGGTTGCTTATTGGCTGAGAAAAAGGTACGACAAAATATGGAACGAAGACGAAATTTTCGTCCTAATAGCGCATTTGTTCCACCACTTGAAAAACGCGCTAAAAATATGTTTGGGTACGCGTATGGGGGTATGATACGAGAATAGTAAACTTTCAACCTTCGACCTCCCTTCTCTTTAAAAATTCTTGAGTACGCTACTTCCAAATGTCCTAGGTGTGATGAGGTAAGGAAAAGAGTTTATAGTATAACTTAATAATAAGTACGTGATATGTACTTACCTACAGAACTAAAATAAAAAAACCACTTTTAAAACTGTGTTTGAAAAATGCAATACAAACTTAATAATAATATCCCCAAATATAATTACATCATACGATACATTTATTATGAAACAATTCAAAATAAATTAAAGAAATAATATATTTTTATCTAAAATTAGTTTTCGTAGTTATAGTCAGTAGAAGGCTTAGTCTGTGCCTACTGTCAACCAAACTTGAATTTACCGTATATAATTATTTCCTGGTAAAATTTTTAGGCGGTCACCCTAAAATGTCTTAGCCGGTCCACCGGTTGATCGCGATCGACGTAATGCCCCCCCCCCTCCCCTGCTTTAAGACAAAAAACTATTCTCTGTCATTTTCACCATGTTTGGATTTCAATCATAGCGATCCTGAATGTGTTGTTAAACACCGGTGGAAAAAAATTGGTATATTCCTCTTTATATTTATATATAACATATTGTAATATTTGCAAAGTTTTGAAAATCTGATATTTTAAAATCATATCCCTGATTTGTACTTACCCTGCATATTATACAATCCTTAGGACATGTATTATTAAGATAATTGCAAAATTCTTACATTAAATTCAAATTAATAACTTGATAAAAATAAATAGAACATTTGAATTCATCAAAAGGAAAATAATATGGAACTTTAGTATCAAGGTTTATGCAAAATAAGATTGTGTGAATCAAATATCAATTATGGTGATAACAAACAGATTATAGTTTAATCTATTTAAAGTAGCGCAAAACATGGCTATTTCTGCTTAGTTCAGCAGAATTTTTTGAAGTGGATAGTAAACATGTGTAAATACTACAATTGATTAAAGAAAAATATAACGTCATTCGCGCTTTTAAATAATCAAGTGGTAGGAAGTAGACAATAAATTTGATGAATGCAGTGTAAACAAGGTTTCACTCACCTGTAAAGTAAGCAAAATCTTTTGAATTGTTTTATTATTTTTTTAAAAATTTTATATTGCTGTTCGTCTAAGGTATTTTTTTCTATAGAGCTTCGAAATACCGGAAGCAAATATGAATGACTCTATACTTTCATTAAGCTTTGACTAAATAAATTGTTCAACGCATTATAACTATTTTATTTGATGTGTTTTAATTGAGAAAAAAATAAGTTTTATTAAACAAATTTTCCATGAAATCTCGAAATATTCTTGTTTCTATGGCGTCTGCAGCACCTGATCCATCATTAGGGCACTCAATATTACTGATATCTGGATTCGGAATTGGAATTGTTCTAACTGGTTAAATTTTTAAAATAATCAGAAAACGCTGTAGACTTTTCTATTGTGATAGAGGACAACGTATATTAAATATTTTCCCACCAAGCAATCTTTTAAGTTTCATCATTAGGCGTGTACTGTGGAAAATGAAAGATTTGTGGTAAAAATCGGTTTATAATACGAAACAAATTAAGCAAACTTCCCAAAAAAGGACTAATGAAATATTTTGTATGAAATTTTTATTTATAATATCAATTAAATTCGAACTGTTCCATCGACTACTGATATCACACAAATTTAAATTCCTTGTAAAAATACATTAGAATCCTTTAAGAAATATTAAATCATTATGGAATATTAAGAAATTTCAAATATTGCATCTCAGGAAAAATTTTATAAGAATTAATTATATGGAAATTATTCAGGATTTTCTGAAGAGGTATAACATAAAAGCTATGAAACATATTTCGAGCCAAGTGTTATTTACAAAATAATGATTTTATTTCTTTTTTTTTTAGAAATTTATTTTTGAATTAGTATATAATTAAAGGTTGTTGAAAATTGATGTGGAGCTCTAAAATTTATGAGTTTATTTTTACTGATATAGCAAGAAACTTAACACGCATTATAATCAGTTAAATAAAATACTAAAAAAAACCCCATAATTTTCAGTATTTATTTATTTATTTAATTTGTGATAGTGTTTTCAATTTTGTTTCAGGTAAATTTTTAAGTTTAATTAAAAAACTTTTTCTTTCCTTCACACATTCTATTATCTTTTTTCTCTTTTTAAAAAAAATAATTTTATTACATAAGATAATGAATAAAAGTTCCTAGGACAATTAAGGAAAACTAAAAATGGACCTGTACTTTATCAGCTTGTGCTAATATTAACAAACTTCAAGAAAATTTATCGTTAGTTTTGAGCCTCGTTATAACACTAATAGGTTTGTGTGTTGGGGAATAAAAACAAAATCTTTCAATTTCATAAGAAGCGGTGCCAAATTTATGGCTGTGATTGTGTTTTAGCTTGTTATTTCTGACTGATTAAAAATACATTTTCAATTTTTCAAGAAAATATAACGTTACGTTTAAATCTCGCAATACAAATAATAGGTCTGAATGTTGGGTAATACTCATAAAAACCAACCTTTCAATTACGAAAAAAATAAGCGCACAATTTATGGCTAATTGCCTTTTAGGCTGTTATTTTAAATTGGTAATAATACTACACAGAGAAATCGCTGCATGAGATAGAATCACAAAAAATATAAAAATGGTCAATAAAATTTTCTTATTGACTTTTTTATTGCTACTTTTTTTCCCTAATGGGATAAATTGAAAAATGCTCTTTGTAATAATAAAAAAAAAATAAAAATAACCAATATTTTTTTTGTTTTTATTTGTAGGACTAAAATAGCTTAAGGCTTTTTCGTAATTCTCGATTTACGTATGGTAATTTTTTGCAACCTCCTTTTACTATGAACCAGATAAGACTTAATATTTTGATATCAGATTCCAAGTACTTAGAGGGAAAAAATATTATTATACCTTTTTTTTTTAAATCAGCATAATCACATTATAGGATGTTTTGACTGTCGTGTTAGCAGAAATAAAAATTATGATGCCCACAATACTTCAGTAGCAGCATTGATAGTTGCTTTAAGAAAAAGTCTCAAGTCATTTTTTTCTTTACATTCAATTTTGCTTTGTAAAAAAGAATCTTTAAAATAATTTATTAAATTTCACTTTTACGTTGTTCAAGGAACTAAAATGCAATGATTAATAACGAAGTGAGAAATGTAAAATAAATTAATAAAACGTTAGCGGTCAATTTTAATGGTTTGTACCTTTTACTAATTTTCCTTTTATTTTGATTGTTTTATATCAGTAGCATATTCAGTAATATATTTTCTGTAGTTTTAAAAGTACATAATTAATTCTCATAAATATCGGCTTTTTTATTCTTGACGGATTCATTCTGTCTTATTTTCTGCTTCCAGTAAGGGGGTGTAATGTCAGTTGAAGAAAACAGAATTTGAGATGTTAATTGTAGCATCCTGTTAGTATATAAGAATCGCATTCAATTTTAAAACACAGTATTACTGCTTTTACACTCAATATTCTTAGGGAAAATACAAATTTGAAAGTTGGCGACTTTCAGAATGTTGAACATCGGCGATCTTATTTAAAAAGAACTGAAAACATTTTTTTTCAAAAACCCCGAAATTGATTTATTTAAATTAATTATTTTTAATGAGGATTACCACCAAAGTTGATTTTTTTATCTTATTTTTTCCGAATTGGATGAAAAATAATTTGGATATTAGAGACAGGTAATTTAAAATTTTTAAATAGATCAATAGTTTCCGGATAAATAGAACTTAATTTGATCTTGAAACTGTTCAATTTCAAGTTGAGTAAAGTAAAACCTTTAAACCTTAAATATTGAAAAATTAAACTATAGTTTAATGAAACAAACACAATTTAACTCCTCTCATATGTGTCCAAAAGTAATAAAAATAAATGATACGAATAAATGTGTTTTTGTTTCCTACATGTCTGCAATAAATTTTTTCAGAAAGAGACTTTTCCTTAAAGAGTGTTTCTTAAGTTCTAAATTTCAAAATCTGCAGGAAACTTATAAGTGTATGTGTGATTTGAGTGTTCTGTCGTAAGATTAATTTTATTAAGATTAAGGTTAATGTTTATATGATATAAAAAATGATTCAGTGGCAGAAATATAAGGAAATTAAAATTCTATTGAAACTGCATCAAAGGATAATCAAGTATAAATAAAATATTTCATTCGAGAACAATGAAATAAACCAATTCTTAGCTTATTATTACATGTGTGTTTGAAGACTCTTGTATTAAGATTAACTTTTAATAAGTATTTTGAATATTTCATTAAAAAGTTGTAAGAGTGATAGAAATATAAAGAAACTTAAAATTCTCTTGAAACTCGTCATTAAAGGATAATCAAGTATAAATAAAATATTTGATTCGAGAACAATAAAATAAATTAATCCTTATTTGTTAAATAAAAATTCCTCTCCAGATATAACGAATATCCTGGTACAACTAAACTAAACTAAACTAAACTCAGTGGCTCAACAAGTTAATCTCAGTTTTCGTAACTTGGGCACCGAGGTGCATAAGCAGATGCTCAGGTCAGGTGTTCAGTCTGACTTGAATCCCCAGTGTTTAGTTTTCAAGCAAGCATGGTACATTCATTTATCGACCCCCTGAACGGATGAAGCGCTGAGTCGTTCTTTACCAGCCGGTGTTTGAACCCCTACCTGTGACGTGGAACAAAACTAGCTTTAAAAAATCGAAGCATTAAAAGCCATATTTTTCCTTTGAACGGACTGTCCCACCAAGAGAAATATATATTATTTATTGCATTTGATGTTATATTAACATTTCTTTACGAAGCATGCAAAAAACTCAAAATAAAGCATTTTTAACAGATAGTTTTTCTGTTTGTACCTTTTTTGCCTCTGTAAATATAAGCTATCTTTTTTAATTACTGTAAGATCCGGCGTATAACGCCGCACTTTCAACACAAAAAATAAGAGCAAAATTTGCGGTGCGCGTTATATACCAGGTATAAAAATAAAGATAAGATGAGTATAGAAAAAACTAGACTTAAATATATATCAAAATACCGTTTATTTAAAAGAAATGACATTCTTTGTGATCTTAAAGGTTTGTAGCTCTATAATATTTTTTTTCTAAAGCTTGGAATAATGCCTCGAATAAATGACTTTAAAACATAAGAGCATTGCACACTTACATTTGAGGTTTCTTTGTAAAAATGTAATGGCGAATATGCCTAAAAATTTTAAAAATTGTAGCTTGAAAGTATAGGTTCATGTTATACGCCGGAATTTACGGTATTTATCTATATATCATAATACTAGCATAATGAGATTTATTATATATGTATCTTAATAGATATTTAAGAACCAAAACAAAAAACTAATTATAAAAGTGTGTTTTCATGCTATATATATCATGTATAATCTTGAAGATTATCAAGTGTGCTTATGTGCTACTAAATAATTTTTTCCCTCGGGACATAACTGTATTTATGTTACAAATAAGCAACTGGTACATAAAAATCAAAACTAAAAATAGTATGGAAACTCATTTGATTATTTATAACAGGGGTGGCCAACCCACGGCACGCGTGCCACAATGTGGCACGGCGAGTTTAATAGTAGCACCCGAAGACCTATTGAAAATTTGAAAAAATAATAATAAATATTGTGACGAGGCTATTCGCGAGATTTCCGAACTAATCCTCTTGGGAAACTTTGGGCTAGCATTTATACTAGTTCACAGCCTTTTCAGGAAAAACACGAGATAGATATATGTTAATTAGTTCGACTATATAAAGTCTATTATATATAGGTTTTGTAGATGTAAGGGAGAAGGAGCCGCCAAGCTGTCACGTAAGTTAAAATATCGGAGAATTACTTCACGAACTTAGCGCGCCTTTAAAAGGTGTAATTTATAAGAGTAAATTATTAGATTGAAGATTTAAGATAGTAGATTCAGTACCGGCCTGAGGTTAGTTAGTGATCGTTCTCCTTGCCCATTTCTGGCATTCGGGTTTACTTAGAATTGAGTATTAGGACTAATCGACGTTTTAGGAATCACTCCTAGGTTTCTTCTTATAGTTAAACTTGTGATTGTTTAAGTGTTTGTCAGTCTTGAATAAATATATTTGTTATTATGGCGTTTGTTGGTGATGATATGTTTCCTCCCACACTTAGAGACGCGCCGGGCGAGTGAGCGGGGTCCCAGGTAGGACACCGCCACCACAATATACACAAATGTTTTCACAATTTTATTGAAATGCGGTTATTTCAGACAAAATAATCCCCTCAAAAATTGGATCATCATGATTGTGAATAAATATTTTCTGTTAATGAACATAAAAACAAAATATATCTCTAAACTATCTGATACACACGGAAAGCAACTTAATTATGTTAGCATCTTCAGCAGCTAATCCTAATATACATGATTCGGGGAAAAAGTGCAATTTCAGAAGTCACATTAAGTAGTATACTGATGGTTTAATCATTGCTTAGAATAAATGTTTAAAATTATTTATTTTTATTTTTTGCCTAACTTAACTGATTGAACCTGCAAAAAGTTTATTAACAATGGAACCTAAGCAATATTTTTGTCTTTTTTATTATATTATTTTTAGGTTACCTCTACATAGACTTGCCGTAAAAAATGTGCTATTTGCGTGAATATCTCTGAATAAGCTAATAAGTAACAATTTTTTCACCTTTATTTTGTTTAATTTTTGGAAAATTGGAAGTGGCACGCATAAATTTTTTTATCAGTTAGTGGCACTCTTCCCAAAAAGGTTGGCCACCCCTGTGATTTATAACAATTTTTCTACATGAGAGATGTTTCAAATCCTTGATATGAGCTTAGGTTTTGGTAAATTATTCTGAATAAATTACGGCCACGGCAGTCAGTCAAGTTGCAGTGATTCCAAGCTCACATGGCCGGCGTTTTTCTGTTATGGTTACTGTAAAGAGGCATCCCGCAGAGAGTCTCAAACTCAGCGCTTGGTGTGGAAGTTAGGAAAAGTGAGAAGGCCTGCTCAGAAGTGGTCTTCAACATTTGTCAATGACCTAAAATTATATAAGGTTGGTCTCAAAATATTCTTCATGTTTCTTCTAATGTGACTCTTCAAGATATCTCAACTCCACTCAGTCAAAAAATTTTGTGCGATACCTATGTGGAACTGAAGGAACTCGAGGTAGCATAGCAGCAAGCTCGAAGTGATCGATTTATTTCTATCCAGCTGAATGTTCGAGCACTGTTTCGGCCATTAAAGCAGCGATACTCCACCTGCGACCCGCCGGATTTTTCTAAGGCCCACTCATACGCTATAGCTAAAAAATTAAATTATTTAAGAAATATTTTCTGTAAAAATGTAGATCTATCAGTCAAGCAATCAAATCGACCAATTTTGCTGTCGTCGTCGTATGGGTACGAATTGCAGGATTCTATTTTTCTATTTGTGTCTGTAATGGTTAGTAATAACAAATAGCAGTGAATTAGTGAACTGAACTGGAGAAGTGATTATTTTATGGGTAAAACTGAATTTTAATTCCGATCAACTAATACTGATTTCAGTCTGGAACTCAGTCAAAACTCCTCTTTGCTGCTATTCTGACCCTGATAAATTAATATTTGAAATAAAAATAAGAGATATTTTGTCAAAAGAAAAAAAAAAATAAAATTATCAAAGTGCATTGGCTAAGGTTAGTGGACATTCTTGTTTCACAAATACAAGAGTTCGTTAATTATTTGAATGACTTCAATGTAGTTGTCGTATAGTCCAGAAAATGTACTTCTTTACTGGACGATAAGACAATTTTTTTAGGTTTACCAATTTATTTAAAATATTCGAAGAAGCTTTTGTAATAAATTCTTAAATACTAACACAATAATACTCAAAGTCCACTATCAGATTTCCTAGTGGCGGGGTTGCCAAGTGGTCAAGGTGTCGGATCATGGCAGGCATGTCATGAGTTCGAGCCCAGTACCACTAAAGACCCACCGTGTATGGGAGAGAGGCACGTGAAATCTGTGTGTCGAGAGCTCAAACGTCCTCCCGTTGGTGTGGTAGTTAGGAGAGAGGGGTGCAAGCTCAGGTGTCATCCTCTTCACTTGACCATGGTTCAAAATTACGAGGTCCGTTGCCAAAAGCCCTCGTGTAGCTGAAAAGTGCGACGTTAATATTCACTCACTTACTCATCGGATTTCCTATAATACAAAAGGATAAACTTTTTTTCAATCATTTTCTCTCGCCTCAGAGTTCAGCGGAAGCAGGCTGTATGGCAGTAGCTAAATGATTAAGTATAATAAAATATCTTTATTTTAAATAGTGAAATTGATAGCCATCACTCTTAACCATTGATTTATACTTTGATTTCATTGATAAAAGTAAGTACTAATACTTTTTTTAAATTTTAGAGAACTGGAAATTTCCCCCCTTCCTATTGCGAAGTTTCCTTTGTCTGTCTATTGACTTTTGTTATTGTGCAGAAGTGTCCAATGCAGAAGAGTCAATCGGTGCAGCACCAGAAGTTTTTGTTGTTATTTATGAACTGAAAGGTATTGTACGCTTTATACTATTTTCATTGACCTCGTAAAATTTTGAATTTTTTGAAGTGTTACTCGTAACTTAGTCTTGGGAAGATACCCTCAGGGGCTCACTTCTTTATGATACGGTGTCACAATCCGAGTGCCCTAGTGATCTTTTCCTTTTCCCACGGGTTTACTGTCTTTGGTAAACACGGCTTCATGACCCGGGTACCTAGTATCCTTCTCTATCTTCGACCCTCTTCTTGTCATTCAATCATTCTTTTTCTCTTCCGTCTAGACAAGATATTAAAACAAATGTTGGCGCAGTATAGCGAAATCGGCTCTTGCTCCAATAAATCCAAAGACTCACTCATTGGGAAGATTGCTTCTTTTGCATTGTGTGGATTTGAGTAATGATATGTATTTTTTAAATGGGAATTGAAACATTAATATGATAATTTATTGAATTTATTTTGACATTTTAGAGACTCTTGTTAATTTTAGTTTTCCATTTTATGGGCAGCTAGCTGTGACCGTAAAGCGTTTGGAAATCTTTCTTTAGACTCTCAAAACCGATTACTCTCAAGTACTTTTTTCTCTTCTTTTCTGTTAGTACATATATCTTTTTTTCTTTTATAATTACCGTATTATACGGTGTTTAACGCGCACTTTTAATACAAAAAATAAGAGAGAAATTTACTTGGTGCGTTATCGTCACTAGTAAAAATGATAGCTTTAAAAATAAAAAAAAATAAGGAGATGAGTTTAAAAAAGATGTCTTATTAATGTGACATTTTTAGCATTTTAAATCGCTTGACAATAAAGTGCGAATTTAGAAAACTCGCTTTAGGTATTAGAAACATTAAGTATATAGATCACGGTTTATAAATAAAAAAAAAGCATTTTCTCGTAAGTTATCCGACTACGTTCGTGATTTCGAAAAAAAAAAAATTTATAAATGGATACTGTCACGAATTTGGTATAAAATAGTGTAAATAATTTGTAATTTGTATATGGATGTGTAATGCATTTATATTACTCTGTGTTATATTTATTTTATGTTAAAATGTAATATTTTTCACAAGCAACGCCGTCTCTTACGTTATAATGGCGAATTAAAATTACTTGCAGAGATTGGTATACCTCGTATATGATGCCGCTTTAAAAAAAGATATCAGCTTCCGGTTAATGTACTAGGTCTGCAATAATAAAATACCAATCCGCAGCCTCATTAGAAATTGAAAAAAAAATTCGAGAGAAAGAGATTGAAGGTAACTCTAAAAATAATGTGAACTCTTCAAAAATCCTAGTTCAGGATGTGTAAAAATGCTTTATATATATATATATATATATATATGCAAAATATTGTTATTGTAGAAGTATTTTCCCAAAAAAGTAGAGTATTTTGGAAAATATGTCATTTTTTTCTTCATTTTTTTGTCAAAAAAATTATTTTTAAATAATTTTTTACATTTAATATCCTTAAAACAATTATATATATATATATATATATATATATATTAATTCAAGTGACGCTGTTTATATATATATATACAAAACTCTTCACTTATACGTTTTTGTAAAATCAGGTTCCAAACGTAGTCAGTTATCTTAGTAAATTTATAAGAATAATTTTATATATATCGCCGAAGAACACCATTTATCCCGTATTGGGATGCTTTGAATTCTTCTAACAATTATCTAACAGCCGCATAATTGCAAGGGTAAACACGTGGATATCCATCCTACAAACAATAAGTTCTCTGCTTTTCTATCGTCAACCATTTACAGATGATATTTTCCATCTCAGGAAATAATGGTCGCCGACTGATCCACCCTTACTCTTCATTAGTAGTTACCTCGACCACCAAGTGACTGAAGTTGCCACACTCTGATCTCTATTTTCGTACCATTCAAAAATCCAACATTTTCTCTTAGCTAAAAGTCCCACTTTAAGAATTTTGCCTCTTTAACCTTACATAATACTTTTTTTTCTACTAGCTCTTTTATTTTGAGCTATTTTGTCTAATTATTGATGTACAGGGAAAATCGCTTTTAACACGAAATTGAAGGGACTGAAATATTTTTTCGTGTTAAAACAGTTTCGTGTTAAAGGATATTGCAAAACATACAATTAATAAGAGAGAGAATCAATGTGTGGAACAAAAACATTCACGAGAACTTAAAGAAATTTAATACAAAATTTTCAAATTTTTTGAAAAACTATGCATTTATTGAGTGTTTGGAAAGTATTTCGATATTTTTCTTTGCATTGTATTTTTAACATAAAATTGTTCGATTTCGTCCATTTTGTTATTCATTTCATCATTGGAATGTGCGTCTAAATAACTGCACTTACTTTTCATGACATTCCTTATTTTGGATGATATGGCAACAGGAGCTGCATTATTCATCATTTTCATCATTGGAATCTGCATCAATGATATTTTTGAGCTCTGAACATACTCCAAAATGTCTTTGTTTTCAAATAATTGGGGCTGTATACACATTATCATTATCTACTGCAACGAATTCTTCCGATAACACATTAATACACTGCAATCCGGTTAGGGTTTTAAGTATTTTGTTCAATACTAGAAGGGAAATCTTTTCGTGTTAAAAAAGAAATGCATGAAAAATATATAGTTTATCAGGACGGTTGTATTATTTCGTGTTAACCGATATTTCGTCATTACCATTTTCGTGTTAAAGATGTTGCACGGTATTATCTTTAAATTTATTATTCTATTAAGCACTAATTGTCCGTTGCAATGCACGGTTAACATTTGACGGAAAAATCAAATTAAAGAGAAAAATAAATTAATCCTCATATAAGATGATTGTAGAAAAAAAAATGAACGGTTCTCATCAACCTTGGTTACATCCATTAGTTATCATATGTAAGCATTTATTTTGTCTGCACTTAAACTGATAATTTGGAAATAATAAGTTTGACCGATTAGGTTTTTAAGTTATCAATTGTGTATACTTATCTTGTGTATTTGAGCTTATCTTGTATCGAGCTACAACTTTTTTTTATTTTAATAATATTTTTTAGACAATTTTATTTGTATATTCTATTTCAAGTGACACCAAATACGAAAAAAGTCATTCAAATCTTTTGAAAAATCAAGATTTTAAATGTAAATACCTTAAGTCATTAAAAAAAACTGGAAGTAGAAATACACAGTTGATACCCAATTCAACGAAATTCGTGATTTAATGAACTTATTATTTTCCCTAATTAAAATGAGAGCAAAAAAACTATTATTTAACTACAATTAATTACTGTTATTTCGATATTTAACGAATAATAAACCCCGAATTAATGAACTATTTCAACAACTGAAAAAAGTTTTTGATTAATTTGGATTACAAAAATTGGACTTTTATCCGTTTTGCGCGGGATACAAAAAAGATTTTTCTTGTGAGTTGCAAATTTCGACTGCGAAGGTTACAGCCTATTATTAGATTTTATAAGTGTAGATGAGCGATTAGCGTAACCTATCGCGTGAACTTTGAATAAGAAAGGAAATTCTCTTCTGAAACTCCTATAAAAACTTTTACATCTTCCAATGCCTCACACTGTTTGGAAACTGCGAAAACAAACCTCATGCTGCAGAATGCACATTATGACGTATTTTCTTCTCTGCATAAAGTCGAAAAGACCTCTTTCGAGTCAGGAATTCAAAAAGATTTTCAACATGTATCAGTATTTTAAAATTTCAATTAACTGCGCGTAATAATTTGCTAGTAGTATTTTTAATTGCTGAATAAAAAATGTGTAATTTCTAAATATGGATATTTTTTGTGTATTTGCTTATTATAAAATCCCCAAAAGTGCAATTTTTTTTTTTTTTTTGGAATCCGATTTAACAAATAAAATATTCGGTCTCCATGAATTCGCCAAATAGAACTCGGATTTTATTTCGCAACGCATAAATAATAGTGATAAATTCTGATGTAATTTTAAACAAGATATCAATCATTGGCATGGCCAAGTAATTTTAGCGCGTTTTTCACATGTTGTATTTTACAATAATGCAACTAATGAACTTTTTACTAACAGAAAGTAGTACTATACTTAAAAAAAAAAATTTAAAAATTATTAAATTTAAATATGATTCGGCTCATCTAGGGCACAAATACGACCTAATGTCGAAAACCCGAGGTCAATTGGTTGCTTATTGGCAGAGAAAAAGGTACGATAAAATATGGAACGAAGACGAAGACGAAATTTGCGTCCTAATAGCGCTTTTTTTACACTACGTGAAAAACGCGCTAAAAAACAAAATAATATCCAATTAATTAATAAATTTTTTCTGCACATATTTCAGATGAATTTTTTTTCTTATACACCGTAGAACGTCGTTTATCCGAACGTTTATTATCCGGAGCGTCAAATATCCGAACCAAAGTCCGGATCCGTTTTTGAACAGTGCAATGCTCAACATTTGTTTCCTGTGAGGCCAAAAGTGACGGGAAAGCCAAGGTGAGAATATTTGGGGAATTTGTGTGATTTGGTAAACATCTGGGGGAATATTAGGTCAGTTTGTTTAAAAGTGAGGGGGTGTATACGAGCTCTTTTGTTGAGTTTTGTTGATGTAGAAATCTGGATGGCATGAGATGCAGAAGACTATGGATTTCAAATCCTAAATAATGACGAGATAGTGACTTCCGTGCAAGAAGAATCTAACCCTGTCGACGATGAAACGGATGAAGACGAGGACAAAAACAACGAAAGAGCAAGGGTCCATCAAATGCTGACGTGTTTCTGCGTTAGAGACAACTTTGGAGTGGTACGAACTACAATCAGAGTGCTGTCCTACTCAACTACTGCTGCAGAAGAGAATCAGTGACCTTGCAGCGAAAAAACGAAGGTGTGCAATAGTATAGCGAAAATACGTGGTTATTTTCCACAATCATGGTAAAATTGCGATGTTTTGCACTTATTTGGCTTTCTCCTCAAGAAATTTCTCGCATGTGATGATTTTCAATATTTGTATAGTGTCCTGCATCATATACTGCATGGATCACATCCGGTTTTCGGTTATCCGAACAATCGCATATCCGAACGGTGTCGGTCCCAATTGATTCGGATAAACGGCACTCTACTGTATAAATTAATATTTTATCTATTCTATAGCGCTCACAAAGTTGACACAACCGAATTTTTCTGTTACAAATATTTGTTTTTTAATATAAAGTAATTATTATGTAAGCAAACTTTAAACTGTTTTATCCCGACTAGTTCAACTAAATGACATTTTCAAGGTTGTAAATTAGCGTAATCATTTCCTATATTTTCTATCCAAGTTGAAAAAGGTAACTATTTGATAAAACTGTGATATATATATCATAATTATTCTCATTCAAGATAAATATATTTGTTGAAATATTCTCAAATTAGTATAAAGATATCTTTCTCTGATAAGGAAGACAATAGAAATAAGAAACAATGTATCTTTTTGGAAAAAGATTATATGTCTGGGATTCGAAATAGTCGCACAGCAACACACTTTACCATAAAATAATTTCTTTCAGTTGCTAGAAACTAATTTGGAAATTAAGGAACGCAGAAATAGGGGAAATATCATCGGATTTCCAAACATAAAAATTTGAAAACTAGACAGATTTTATCACTCAGATTGTGGCAAAATTGAATTTATGATCTCAAAATGTTTAACATGTGTTTATTGACAAAACTGAGTACATTTGGAATTTACTTGTGATTTTTTTAAGGTTGAACATTAGACAATAAAGCAAATTTAAAATGGCTTTGTTATTCCATTATACATATATTCTTTAGTGTCCCGCTAATACACACGGACAGACGGGCGTTCTTGGAAATGAGCGGGCCGATTGGCTTGCAAATGCTATAACCAAGCGTAAAATTGATATTGCCGTTAGGGTTTCTAGAACCTGGAATCCCGGGATTAAAATAACTAATCCCGAGATTTAATTTTTGTCTGAATTTTAATTTGAAAATTCTTTTCAAAATATTGTGAATCTGGTATTACATTTAATATATCTTATTTACTTTTTTGTTTTGTATATTGTTTAATGTAAATTTTTTTACGTGTTGAACCTTGAAGGGTTTGAGGTGGGTGTCAATGTTAAACCGTGAAATTTGATATGTCTTCTCTTATTTTCTTCTGTAACTTTCTCCCATCTCGAGTGGAGTCAGAAAACGGACATTTATCCCACCCTCAGGATGTCCGGTGTCAGTTAACTTGGACAGAAGCAATTGGAATTTTCGGAAGATATCAAGTAGGGAGTTCAGCCCGGGGGGGGGGATTCCGGTGTTTTTTCTAATCCCAAAATCCCGAGATTAAAATAAATATTTTTTTAAAATTTCATTTGGTACTATATTTATTTGTTATTTATGATGAATTAATTTTTTTATGTTTCATAAAATAATATTAAATTAATTGTTAATTATATTTTCAGTATTATTAAGCAATTTCACCTATACTAACATGTAAGTATTTTTAATAAATAGTTTAATCCTAATCCCGGGATTTGGATAATGTAATCTCGAAATCCTGGGATTGAAAATGTGACACAGGATTGCAAACCCTAATTGCCATTAATATTTCTAAATCCTTTTACAAGAAGATTAAGAAAGAAAGAATGGTGAAGTCTTGGAACCAAGATTATCTTACTTCAAATAAAGGGAGCTTAACAAAGAAATTTTTTTCCTACCATTTAAGGTATCTAACTACTTGCGGCAATTTTTTTAAAAAAAGAAAATGAAAATTTGGGGATTTTGTTGTTGGTTTTAGATTAGTTTAGTACATAAAAGAAAAATCTGCTAAAATTAAGAAGAGAAAAAGAAATTATTATTAGTAGAATGAGAAAAAAATGGTAAAAAAATGTACAAAAAATTACATAAACACCCATTATGTACCAAAATTTTATGAACAAATTTTCAATTTTTCAATGCTGATGTGTTGGTATCTCATTCATTTTTGAAATGACCTCCAGGATAAGAGATATTTTTATTTTTACAAAAACTAGAGCACTTTATCTTAGTTATTATATAAACTGCTTACAAAAAAAGCGATTATATTAACATAAGGAACTGTAAATTTTGTAATAAAACAGTGATGATAATACTGAAGGTTAAAACACTTCTACTATTATTCGGAACATACACTAAAAATTTCAGTTAATTATTTTTAAAACTTTCTTAGCAATCACCTGAACCCGTTTGAGCATTTTTAAAAACACTCATTTAAAGTAAAACGAGTTCAAAAGTATGACATCTTGCTTAAGCTCTAATGGCATCTGCTTTTACTAAAACACTGGTTGCCTTTGTTGTATGGAACAGAAAATAATAAACTTGGTATGTTTATAAAGATAATAAGATGACCTATAAAATAAAACCACAAAAAAGTTTGTCAATTTTTGGCAAAATTCATAATTTTAAGGTAGTCGGATACCTTAATAAGAGACTGGCCTGCCATCACTGTTATTCTAATTACAAAATAACTCAATTTCTGACAGGTCATGTCGAATTTAAAAGCTACTTGAACAAATTTAATTTAGTTCCATCATCTTCCTGTGATTATGATTAATCTCGTCTTTTAGAATGTTGAACTTTTTGTCCTGATTATGCTACTACAAAAACACTTTGTAAGCCAAACTTGAATTTATCACAGTGCTTAAGACTACACCATTAATATTCTGTCCATTTCCAAAGTTCTTGACTCCATAAAAAACGGGAATTCATTTGCACACTTGTCAGTTTGAACGTAAGCAACTGTAAATTTAGAGTATAGGTCACTTCTACCTAAGCTTTATTAAAACTGTGTTTGGGTGGAAATCATTGCTACCATGGTTGCAGCTAGCTCTATATAGAGTTAACCGTCTGATTTTCTCGTATTATTAACTATTATTACTCTTGATCAATCTTTTTCAACTCTTTTATTATCTTTTTCAATTATTTATACTTTCTCCACTGTTTGGAAATTAAGCAAAATCCAACATTTATGACACCAGATACAACATTCACTTTTTAACATTCCAGAGATTCTGGGTTTTAAAAAATCTTGAATTGCTGTGTTTCTGTGATTTTAATGATTCTGGCATGGCTTTTGGCTATCTTTGAGCTATAATCAAAGCTTTTGCAACAGTTGAAATGCGCACGAGCTCGATGATCACAGCCAACAATGAATGCCTATTTACTTGTATATAAACTTGCAGACTTCCTATATCCTTCTATAGAAAGTCATTCACACTTTATGGAAACGATTTTGTGATTCATTTTCTCGTTTGTCTTTTGCGACAAAACTTTGGCAATTTCTTAACGATTGTTTGCTAAGTGTTTCTTTTGACTGTAATGTAAAATAAAATATTTATTTTAAAAACGGCTCCTAAAAATGACATATCGCTCGAAAGTTACAAAATTAGGCTTTCCAAGGAGAAATATTCATATCAACAAAATAAAAAGGGGTGTAAAAATCTCGATTATTGCATTTCAATCAAAGGTATTTATAATATATTGAATCTGAAAGGGAAAAAGAGAACGTTTGGCAGAAAATTAAAAATAAAAACCTGATTCCGAAACTTTTCCCCAAGACTGTTCAAACGCAGGCAACTATCAAGAAAGTTATCTCTGATCCCAAAAAGGAAATCCTCCGACTCAAAGATTCATTGCATGGAAACTAGAAATGTCTTCCGAAACTGTAAATAAATCATTCATAAGTATTTAAAGTTAAAAAAGTTGTTTAAACCTAAAGTTCGTCTCCTTTTTTAAAACATATTGCTGAAAGTAAAACAAACTGTAAAAAATTATGTAAAAAGGTTTTCTTTTGATTGGGATGTAGAATAAAATATTTATTTTAAAAATGGCTCCTAAAAATGATATATAGCGCGAAGGTTAAAAACACCTAGCTACTGAAAAATTGAAATTTGTGGTGATACTCGATGAGGTATGGTTATATTTAAGTGACTACAGTAAAAGAAGATCATTTTTCTATTGTACAACTGATGGGAATGACTGTACGAAATAGCTACGCCAGTGTAAAGTTCCGAAAGGGATTCATGATAACTGCAGCATTTTCTAACGGCAAATTAAAAATCAAAAAAGTCCCAAGTAAAGCAAAAATTTATTCACTCAACTATCAGCAGAGTATGTAGAACCAATTTTGGAAGAAGAAATTCCAACTTTATTTGGAAAGGACATCGATATAGTTGAGATTCATATGGACAAAGCCTCTAGTCACACGTCTATGTCAACTACCGCTTATTTAGCAAAGAAAGAATCATTGTACCTCATTTGAAGAAATACGTGTAAAATCACCCTACGCTCCTGCAATTGACTTTTGTACTTTCGGTTTATTAAAACGAGCCTCAATAAAACGGCATTCAAGAACTCTGAACTTACTTTGGAAAACGGTTCAAGAGGAATGGAGTAAAATTTGCTTGAGAGCACTAAGAAAAAGTTTACTTTCATAAAACATTCAAGCCGGAGCTATTGTCCAGAATCATGGTTATCAGATAGAAACGCATTTTTCCACAAAAAATACGGCATTTATTGATAAAAATTAACTATCAAAATCGTTTACATAAAGTGTGAATGACCTATATCTCCTATAACGTTGCTGACAAAAGCCTTCATGCACACATTTAGTTTTAGTTTTTTCCCTCTCTCTTTTGTGAGAGTTTTATTAACATTACAATATAAAGCAACTCGCTGGGTATTGGCAATAGACGTCGTAATTTTGAATTTCAGTCAAGTGATGAGAACGGCACCTGAGCTGGCACCACCCACTCAAACCAACCATATCACACCAAAGAGAGGGCTTTGAGCCTCGACCGATTTAACGTGCATCGGAAAGCCTCTACACGGCTGGTCTTCAGTGGCACCAGGACTTGAACTCTCAGTATTACGGCCAGTGGCGTAACGGAAATTATTAAGGCATCAGTACAAAGTCAGGATTTAGGCTCCAAGCCCAAATACATACTTAGAGTATGTCAGGCTTTTGGTCCTATAAAATCCCTGGGCCTCCCTCAATGGGGGGTTACGGGGGGTGTACGTTACGCCCAGTAGCGTAACGGAGAATATTAGCCCCCCCCGGAAAAGTCAGGTTTTAGGCTCCAAGGATATTACAACGAATAGCAAAATCCTTAAGCTTTGGGTCCTCTACGCTCCTGCACCTTACCTGCGATGCAGGGGTTGCGGTGGTGTACGTTACACCACTGATTACGGCAACGAGTTCGTGACTGTAATCACTGGCTACCACTTCCATCTTCTCGTTCTTTTAAAGGTCAGATTAGGTATGGAGGTTAAAACTGCCTGCTGAAATGAGTGAAAAGTTATTTAAGAAGGAACTCACATTGGGAAATCAAATGAGATTTCTACTAGCATAATGAAAGTTAAATTATGGATTGATTATGCTGTGTGGCTATAAAAATTGCTCATTTTCATTCTAATAGAGTCTAAAACATTCTCACCCCCCTCATTCCTTTTTTCCATTAAGTCTTCCAGTTACGTCCCGATTGGTCAGACGAAACTATGTCCCTATGTCTCAGGCTACTAATCTAAATGTTTATTGACACTTTACAATTTTCCTTCCGAATTCGCAAAGTAAATTTTATAGTTAATCGAACTAAGCTGTAACTTAATATTTTACTCGCCAAATTTGGAATTAGTAGCCCTATCTGGAATTAGTCACCAAATCTCGAAATAATATCTGAAATTAGTCGCCAGACGAGGGATGTTATCTGAAAATAAGAAATCGTTAATCCTAAGGATCCTGATCAGGACAACGGAAAGAAATTATTGAATTATTGTATTTTCCTGGACAAGTGGGGAAAATTTCGAATTAATCAGATCTTTTAAAGGGGGTAAAAATATTGAGTTCAAAGATTCCGTTACATACAAGTGAAGCTTATAAAAGGGCGTTAAAAATAATTATTTTTATCGGTTTTCTTAAAGAGTAAATTAAATTATTATTTTTATATTGAAAATAGATTCGTCTTTTTTATGATATATAAGTGCCTACATTAAGTTATAATTATACCTGAATATCCAAGTGATTGCGAAGGTATCTGTTTTTTGTCAGAATCAAAAATTAAGAAAATCGAGATAAAAATTTGTCCTTTTGGTTGAAAACCTTATTTTTTCCAAACAAGATAAGATTAGCATATCATTATCTATATAATTTGAAGTATTGTTTTGATAAACATTTCCAGGAAAGCGTAAATGTATGTTAGCAAGACAATTACTTACTGGTTCACCTTGGATATATACTATCACTTGCTGGTATACTTGCTGGTAATAACTATCACTACATAGTATGTGAATTCTCTTACAGAACTAGTTAAACGATCGAGTTAAAAGTAAGATTATTTTAACATTTTTAAATACATTATTCTCATAAAATTGCAATCATATTTTAATTATATCATTTTAATATTAATAGAATGAAAAAGATCTTAAAAACTAAAATTATGAATAAATATATTTTTGAAAAAAATTCATGTAAACAAATATTTTTTTCAATTTTTCAATATGGCAGTGTACTAAGTTCTTTACTGCAGTCTGTATTATTTCTCGAAGTATTTTTCCAGATGTCTTATTGTATGTATTATAAATCCATTTGTAATACTTCAAAAGTTTACAGAGCTTTTTCAAACTTTAAGAAATAAGAAAATCTGTGGAAATTTAAAATTATCAATGTGTTTTTAATTATTTATAGAATGCTAAAATGCGGTCATTAATTTCTCCTTCCTTAGTTGTAGATTTATTAAAAGCTTTATTACTTTAAAATTATTTATCTCTACCCAAAACTTATAAAATGTTTACAAATGACAGTATATGTTTTCCAGGTACTCTTTATCAACAAAAACTATAATAAAGTCTTTCTGTCGCTCTTTAATCCATAGTTGATGTCCTTAAAAGGGATGCCATTATGTGTTGTAAAAATTTTGATATTTCTTTAGATGATTTATTATATATTTCCCCAAATTCTTCAAATGCTTCCAGAGGTATTTGATACCAACCTTAGTACTGAAATGTTCTATATTTTTTAATAATTGATGTTTTCATAGTCATATTTTTATTAGTTAACATTAATCTATACCCAATCCTAGTACTTCTGTTAGTGTTTATTAGTCAGTTAGTACAATGACTTTTAAGTTATTTTTAACATTATTGAGATCTTTTGTAATAACATGTTTTTCATAATCGTTTATAAAATTTTCACATTTGTTACTACAATCTGGCAAGCTTTGCAACGTTATAGGCTTGATATATTTATATATGGTTCTACAAAATTTTATTGTATTTGAAAGCGTTTTTGGTTTTTTTAAATTCACAGTTAAATTTTTTTTGAAAAGTGTTTTTAATAATTATATTTAAGAAGTCACAATAACTTAACTAAATCATTTATTTAAAAGAAAAATTTCATGTCGTATACATATAAATATATTAAAAATCATTAAAATAAACATGAAAACTTAATTCTGAATAGATTAGTTGTTTCAATCGTTTCTGAAACATAATTATTTGTGAAAAATCAATATAATCATATTTTATTTGTAAAAGATCCATTTAAAACAGTTCCTTATGAATTTTATATCAGATATCTCATACTGGATAGAAAAATAATGTTGTTATTTTGTACTTCATTTCTAACGAGAATAAGGCCTAAATTACGTATGTAATTAGAAACTTTTCAATTGCTCTGTTTTTCATCTTTTACAACTACTATTCAAATTTCTGTATAATAATGTTTTCCTATTTTCTTTAGGAACTCCATTTTATTAAAAAAAATGCCTGTTTCCCGGAAAGTACCATCCTTTCAGGATCTTACAGCGTATGAGAAAAGTGTAGTGGATGAGGTGAGAAAATTTCATTCATGTAATTCAATTTTTTCAATTAAACAGAATTTATAACTAAAAAAATCTGTTGGCTTAGAAATTTTGAACATATGTATAATACTATTTTGAATGTAAAAATTTATTTTACATCATTTAGTATTTAAAAACCTTTCTTATGATAATGTAATATAGCATTAAATAAAAAGATTAGCGGTTGTATGAATGCAAAGTTTGTAAGTATATGTTTTGTCTTTTAATGTTTGTTGTCCAAGTCAAAAATATTTTTACCGAAAGAACCAATTTAACGACCTTCATTGTAGAGATATCCATGAATAAATTAAATAAAAAACGTACATAGTTTTCGTACATTCGCTTGTTTGCACAAAATTGTGGATAATGAGAGTACATGGATAGTACCGATGTTCTGATAGATCTATAGGTATTTTTTTCAAAATTTAAAAGAATAAAAATTTTAAAAAATAGTATAATCATAAAAATGTTAATTATTAAATAAAAATATGAAAAAAATGTATCATAAGGCGTTACAGCAGAACGTCATTTATCCAGACGTTTATTATCCGGGGCGTCAAATATCCAAACCAAAGTCTGGATACGTTTTCGAACAGTGTAATGATCAACATTTGTTTCCTGTGAGGTCAAAAGTGACGGGAAGACCCAAGGTGAGGGATATTTGGGGAATTTCAGCTGTGCGATTTGGTAAACATCTGCGTGGAATATTAGGTCAGTTTGTTTCCAAGTGAAGGGGTGTATACTTGCTCTTTTGTAGAGTTTTGTTGGTGTTGAAATCTGGATGGCAAGCGATGCAGAAGACTGGATTTCAAATGCTAAATGATGATGATATTGTGACTTCCGTGCAAAAAGAATCTGACCCTGTCATCGATGAAACGGATGAAGACAAGGACAACAGCAACGAAAGTAGCAAATGCTGACGCGTTTTTTTTTGCGTTAGAGACAGCTATGGAATAGTACGAACAACAATCAGAGTGCTGTCCTACTCAACTACTGTTGCTGAAGAGAATCAGAGTCCTTGCATTGAAAAAACGAAGGTGTACAATGGTACAGCTAAAAATAAGTAGTTATTTTCTCCAAACAAGGTAAAATTGCGACATTTTGCACCTATGTTGCTTTTTCTTCAAGCATGTTTTCCGCATGTGAGGATTTTTGAATATTTGTATGGTGTCCAGTATCATATATTGCATGGATCGCATTCGGTTTTCGGTTATCCGAACGGTGTCTGGTCCCAAATGATTCGGATAAACGACGTTCTACCATATTTTAATCCCCCCCTGAAATTCTTAAATTAAAATTTTTTCAAACAAATATCAATTACAGGTAAAGATATTTTTAAAAATCCAATATAAATTATATTACAATGCAAATTATGTAGTTAAGTTATGTTGCTATATAATAATTGATAAACTTAATTTAAAAGCATAAAAACATAATTAATTTCTAAATCTTTTTCACTATGAAATTCACTTTTATTTCGGATTAAAATAGAGAATAATTTCAATAGTTTGTTCTAAAATTGTTTTGAATCCAATCATTAGTTCCGGAGATATTCGAGGAAAATTGATGATAGAACATATATTAGATTACTTTGTTGCAAATGACTTATAATGCTTTTCTTACACGTGATGGTAACTGGTACCTCGATTTATATAAATAGCTCTATAAATTTCGTGAAAATTTTCTACCTTTTTTTAGTATTGAAAAAAAATATTCGTAAAATTTTATTTTATATGCATTATAAAGTTATTTATTTTTGTAATAAAAATTTCGTTTGGTATAATATGTTTAAGAAGTGTGAAAAGAATTTTTTGTTTCATTTACACTCTAAGAAAGCTACAAGCAACATTTTAAGATAGTTGAAATTTAGACTTTTATCATGATGAGAAATTAGATTTATGAAGAAAAAAAAGCATCGGTGATGAGAATATTCTGCTTTAGAAGTGAGTTAACAATGCTATAATAAGAGACAACAAATAAAACTATAATAATAATACTATATCAAGAGACTACTTAATTTCCCCATTAACATCGCAATTGATTTTTTTTGTGTACTGGACACTGAAATAAACCTTGTTTTGCTACTTTTCATAGTGACTAAATATTTTTTTTGAGAATTATTATTATTATTTTATAGGACTATATCTATTAATAAGAGTTGAATATATATATATATATATATTTAAGGGTTACATTTTATTCACTTATAATGGTATTTGCACATTCCAGTATTGAATTTCGAACGTAGAAAGAATACACAACTAATAAAAATAACAATTAAATAATACTACCTTTGAAAAGAATAAACACAGGAAATTTTTCCCCCCCAAACAACATTTTTTTCGAATATTTAATGAGAAGAAAAACGCAATGTGCTAATCTCTCCAGCTTTCTATTCGCATTCTGAATCCCGTCACGTATGTTATTTTCCCTGCAGCAGTTCTCTCCATGAGGGAAAATTAACAGCAATGTTCGCTTCCCAGCTAGAACTTGAAAAAAAAAGAAGATTATAACGACCATAGAAGATGGATCAGGGTTACCAGATTGATTATTTTATCGCTTTTAACGGTGATTTGATTTGGTGAAAAATGCAATATTATCAAGGAATCATCGAGAAAGCTCTAGGATCGACCCTTTTTAAAATTACAATGAGGCTAGAAAAAGGACCTTTAAAAAAGTCAGTTCAGTTCAGAAGAGAGTTTAGTCGAGCTCAGAACCTGTTTAAATAGGATGATAGAGAGAAAGAGACTTTGTTTGTCTAAGTTCTTGCTAGTGTAACTATTCTAGAGAACAATTTCTGGAACATAGTATCTGGTTCATAGTATGCATTGTATGTAAATGTGGTCCGCTCTGGTTATCTTTTGGATCTCAATAAAAGCAATGTGTGCTTTTTTGCTTACTCATTATTTCCATGTTTAAAAAAAAAAGAGAAACATGTTTTTTTATTTTTTCCAAAAGGGGCTGCACTTTAGTAACTTATCTTGTGCAGACATGGCAAGTTTTAGAAATATGAGAGCTATTTCATCGTGGCACCATCTATTGGTGGCCTCGTTATCAAATTTGGACGCTTGAATCGATTTTTATTCAAGCTCTTGTCGGATGTTTAATATTGCCTTGGTTTAACTTTTCCGAGAGTACCAGAGTTAAATTGATACTCAAAGGATCTTTTACATGCCACACAATCATATAATATGCGTGCCTACGATTTTCGCATCCAAAAAAAAATCTATCGAATCCAACCGGAGTCGAACCCACAACCTTTGGCTTACCAAGCAAGAACGCTACCTTTAAGCCATCGGAGTTGGCAGATAAACATATGTAATACAGTCTGAATGTAAACAAATATGAGTGTGAGTATTGTAAGTGATACAATGTGTATTTGTCTATATACATAAAATAAATATGTGATAAATCATTAATATGTAGTAATTGTAAATAAAAACAATCATTGATAAAGTTCATTTTTTGGTATTATGTTTTTTTCCAGTTAAGAAGACGAACTTTCCATGATTTAACTCCAATAATGCAAAAAGATGAAACCATATTTTATCGTTTCTGCAAAGGTATATAATCAGTACAATTCAAAATTCTTTTCCAGTTTTTCTTAAAATTATTTCTAGAGCAATCCATTTAACTATTAAATTATTAAGCGGAAAATATCCAAACTATGTTGCACTAAAATTGCTTATATTGTGCAAAAACAATAAAACTGCATCAGTCTTTAAAACATTCTGACCAAGTCTTTTCAGTATCTTATCCTCTTCAACCCTGAGGTCCACATACGTTAATCTCTATTCTCTGCCTCATAAAATGTAAATCGTTTAATTTTCTGATGGATTTGGCGACATTTTTAAAAAACTGTGCTTAAAATTGACACCAACATATGAGTGCTCCAAAGCAGATTTATTTCTATAATAAGTAGCTGTATTATCAGATTTTTTCCAAATAGCTTCAAAAAAGTGTTGTTGAAAAAAGAAGTTTTCGTAATATTTTTAATAATTAGACACTTAACAGCAGTAAAATTTGTAGCAATATAGGTCCACATACGTTAATCTCTATTCTCTACCTCATAAAATGTAAATCGTTTAGTTTTTTGATTGATTTGGAGACATTTTTAAAAAGCTGCTTAAAATTGACACCAACATATGAGTGCTCCAAATAGATTTATTTCTATAATAAGTAGCTGTATTATCAGATTTTTTCCAAATAGCTTCAAAAAAGTGTTGTTGAAAAAAGAAATTTCCGTAATTATTTTTAATAATTAGACACTTAACAGCAGTAAAATTTGTAGCAATATAGGTCCACATACGTTAATCTCTATTCTCTACCTCATAAAATGTAAATCGTTTAGTTTTTTGATTGATTTGGCGACATTTTTAAAAAACTGTGCTTAAAATTGACACCAACATATGAGTGCTCCAAAGCAGATTTATTTCTATAATAA
Source organism: Trichonephila clavata (assembly GCA_019973975.1). Classification (NCBI taxonomy): domain Eukaryota; kingdom Metazoa; phylum Arthropoda; class Arachnida; order Araneae; family Nephilidae; genus Trichonephila; species Trichonephila clavata. Next base: position 11,619 of record BMAO01004372.1, on the reverse strand, counting down.
GTAGCTGTATTATCAGATTTTTTCCAAATAGCTTCAAAAAAGTGTTGTTGAAAAAAGAAATTTCCGTAATTATTTTTAATAATTAGACACTTAACAGCAGTAAAATTTGTAGCAATATAGTTAATTAACTCATTGATTGTTGTTAGAGCACCACGATTGATCAGCAAAGGGATTCAGCCCCCTGTGAATACAGTATTTTGTGGGGGTGGGAAGGTCCATAAAAATCTGGACACCGTTAAGTTACTAAATTTTATGTAAGTGAATGAACGTCCTTTACTAATCCATTGCTGTAAATTCAGTCACACACACACAACACACAACACAACACAACACACACACAAACACACACACACAAAACACACACAACACACACAACACACACAACACACACACACACACACACACACACACACACACACACACACACACACACACACACACACACACACACACACACACACACACACACACACACACACACACACTACTTGCTGAAATAAACTAAGTAATATTTTAAAGATCTTGCAACGAAGACATAAATACAGAAAATAGTGTTCTTTCCTTTGATGCCGCTAGCGCGTGTTTATCCTTCTTGATAGTTGACCACCATTGTTTTTAAATATAACATAGATTTTAGAAGCAAACACTGAGGACTACAAAACCTTTCAATTGATGTGCCGTGTTCTTAAACTGTCGGCATTCTTGTGTTGCCGTTTGTCCGTTTTTTAACACGCTTTTATAAGTTTCACTTGCATGTAACGGAATCTTAGAACTCGATTTTTACCCAGTTAAAAAGATCGGATTCATTCGAAATTTCGCACACTTGTAAAGGACCGATGACAATACAATAATTTCCTAATTTTGTTCCTTTGTCCTTTTCAGGATCTTCAGGAATAAGGATAATCAGATTTGGCGACAAATCCATACATCACTTCCAGATTTGCAACTTATTGCATATATCATTGTTAAATTTGGCGACTAGTTCCATTTACCGTTTTCAGACATGACGACTAATTTCATACATCATTTCCAGATTTGGCGACTAATTTCAGATTAGCGATTAAAAGAATAAGGTGTAAACCTAAAGCGAGTGTTTTGAATTTAAAGCTAATTATATGCAAGTATAAAATACACTTGCGGTTAAAAGAAATAAAACAAAAAAGTGTTCTGTATCTGAAAAAATGGAGGGTGGGTGTGTGTTAGAAATTTCTAACCATAATATAAACATTTTTCTGAAAATGAAAATAACAAAAAGGCTCGGGCATATGAAAAAAAATAATTTGCGTTCTAATTGCTAAATATTTTTTTATTTTTATAGAGAATACGTTTAGAAATGATGATACGAATTAACATGAAAGGAACACGTTTAAAAAGTGAAAAAACGATTGACACTTAATATTACCATGTTTTTAATAACTCGCTTTCTTTAATGTCTATCCGGGTGGAATTTTGTAATTGATTTTAAACTGCGTGACTTTCCGAGAAGCTAGAGACTTAAATTTGGACCATAGCTCGGAAGTGGATGACAATGCATGAAAATGTGAAAAAAGAAAACAAAAACAAAAAGGAGAAATTTTATAATTTTTAGTCCGTAAAAAATATGGTACACTAAAATTTTTTTTAATTCGAACTTTTTCTTCTTTACACTTTTATTTGTTGACCTGTTCAAAAGGGATGGAATCTAATATAACGATACGGGACTCATCCGAGGCCCCGTAAACGGAGAGAATAAATACACTTCAGACCCGTTAATTAATATCCATTGAAGAGCAAGACTAATTTCACAGCCACGTAATTCCAGCTTCAAATATCAAACTGAAGGATAAATTCAACAATGAATAAATGATAATTTAAAAAACTAAAAAACACGCTTTTATTGTAGTTCGAACTAAAAAATGAAAAATAAATTATAGTTTGAAAAAAACTAAAAAACACACTTTTTAGTTCGATTCAGTATAAAAGCGTTTTTTAGTTTTTTTCAAACTATAATTTTTATTAAAGCAAGTAACCCCGCCCTGGCTTAACCAACACTACATTAACTTCAATAACTTAAAGCACAGTGAAATAATAAAAAATGTTTTCTACCTGGACATTACTAAATGAGTGGAAGGACTGCAAATAATATTTTCCAGCCTGTCAAGCCAGAAAGCCAGAACCACTTTAAAAAATATTTAAAACACACAAGTAGTAATACAAAAAGAAGAATTTTGATTTAGCTTAGGGTCAAAGGGATCTGGATCTCTCTAGATCCAGCCAGAAAGCATATCTGCACTGATTGTCAAAATTCAATTGGAATGTGCCACCTCGAGTGAAAATGCACTATCCGAGTTAATTTTTCACCTAGATAATGTCTGGCCCCTCACAACAGATTTGCTTCAAGCTTGTCGAATTCTTTCTTAACTAAGTCCCCTGGTTTTTCCCTCGTACAGCACCGTATGACCTGATCGCAAAGAAGCTGAAATTGTCCATGAATATTAATGACCTAGAATGAATTTTGAAAAGTGTTTGGTGAGAAATCTCAACGGACATTTGAAGGAACTTTTTTTTCAGGTTAAACTGCGTCGGGTGTCATCTTACATCAGGGTTAAAGGCTTTGTTAATTTCCTTTATTTGTAACGATTGTGATTTCTAGAAAAAATTATGTACTTATTTTCTCTGAGATGTAATCATTTTAAGCATTTTCATCTTATCCATCCACTTATGTCGTAATTTGACAGTTCCTTCATGATGCGTCGATTTTGACTTTTTATTTATGCTTTCATGTCAATTAGAAAGGGGATCAAACGCATCCTCTTTTTCTTTTCCTAACTTATTCTTAATTGTTACACAACTGTATTATGAAGCATTCTACCGGTTAATCATCCGTAAAAATATTCATACATTATTGAATAATTAACACATGATACACGTATATAACTTAATTTGTATTAATAATTTAAAATATCTTATACCTTTTACATACTTACAGCTCGTGATTATGATCTGGAGGAAGCAGAAATTATGTTGAGAAAAGTAAGTTTCTTGTCCTACTTTTCTGCGAAATGGGAAAATATATCTTGTATTGAGCAAGCGTAACTTTTAAGTTGGACGATAATATGAAGACATATATTATTAATATTTCGCACACACGCACACACTAGGAGGGGTTTTTAAGAGAAAAAAATTAATTAATCACACACATTCGATATGGATGGAAAATAATTTATGTAAATTACAACTATTTTAAAGTGAATGAATATATATGTGAATATATAAGCGTTACTGGAAGGAATCAGGGAATTTTTAAAAAATTATTTTTCAATTTATTTTTGAAAGATTCTTTTATTCAAACTTTTGAAACAAACTTGTCTATTTAATGCTTGAATGATTCCTTTATACCTTGATGGAAAGATGAGAATTTTTCTCAAATAAGTTTGATTACTATAATTAACTATTTAACTCCCAATCTTTACCAAACTTTGGATTTCATTTAGCTTATTCCAAATGAGATTAGTAAGGCTTCCATCTGTTAGCTATTCTGAATTTATAAACGCAATTCTAATATTGTTGAATTTTTATTTTATTTCACAAATCGAAGCTATCATTTTAATTTAAATGAAGAATATATCTGAAAATGCAGAATTAAAGGAAATTTTTGTAAAACTAAATTTTTTAATCCAATTGTTTCCGAAATTCTTTACGTCTATTTTGAATATTTTCTTCATGGGTTTCATATCTTTAAAAATATTTTATTTTGAAAAGAAAGAAATATTTAAAAATGATAGAAATACCTAATTATAATCCATATTCTTTCAAATAAACTGTTATTTCTTAATTTTCGATTTATATTTTTGAATCAATTCAAAATTGCTCTCATGATCTTGTTCTAACTGTATATTATCATTATTTGTTTGGGCAGCCTGGTTACTGAAGCTTTTTATGCTCTTCTGTGAAATTTTTTTTTCATTATCATCATTTTTTCTTTTATTTTTTCGTGTGATTTTTAATGTATTGCAGTTACAGAATATTTTCGTTCACTTTATTCCAGAAATGCCAGATGAACTCCTCTAAAAAATCCTTCTTCTTTCTTTCTTTGCTACCAATTTCAGAAAAGAGAAAAATGATTAAAACTTAATATCCTTTTTTCTATGCATTAAATATGATTTTTCAGGGAACACAAGGTGACATTTGCAATTTTTTGGAAGAATTTCTCTTTAAAAACTTAGGACAAAAATGTAGTTAAAAGTTATCTGGGTATCTAATATTATTTATAATATTCACACAAATCATTTAAAAAATTTTATTAATTAGAATCACAACTTCGTATTTACTTCAATTTATATGTTTACTTTCTAAGTATTTGTTTTGCATGAACACTCATACACGCGTTTGTCTTGGGTGCTCTCGACAAAATTAAATCCTAGTACAGATTCGCATCGTCAGAGCTCCGGTGCCTCTTTCTAAGGAAGAAACTGGGCGTCAAAATTACCTGCGGCGATTGGTATCCGAATATATAGTGCCGCACTAAGAAGAGGTGCCAGCTACCAGAGAATGTACTAGGTCTGCAATGGTAAAACACCGGTTCGCAGCTACCAGGGAATGTACTAGGTCTGTGCAATGGTGAAACACCGGTCCGCAGCCCATTAGAAATAAAAAAAAATGTTTCATTTATTGAGCAGAAATTTATAAAGAACGAGTTTTGTGGAAATCGACTCTCAAAGGGGTTACGGGGGTGTTATATATATACAAATTCCGGTAGACCTACATATAAATTAGGTAACCATGTTTCTCTTGTTAAGAAGAGATCATGAGGAATTTAAAAAAAATCAACTCCCGAAAAGAGGGGTCGCGGGATTATGGAAGCATCCCAATGGTTAGAAAAAAATCCCGTTTTTTAATTATTAGATTTACAAATCGGAAATTTGATAAACATAATTCATTTGTTGAGTAGATACAACCTCTGACAATAAAGCTCGGTGAATAGTCCTGTAACATTAACTTAGATGAAGTATTAACGAAAAATACCTTACTGTCCTTCGAAGTAGTTACCTCTCATAACTATGCACCGCTGAGATCTTCTATACATGTCCTGGAAACTTTGCAAGAGGTCTTCTTTTGGGATGGAGTTCAAAAGCCTCGTCACGATTTGTTGGATGTTAGGAATATCGTCAATATCAATGACACGTTTTTCTATTCCCTAAATTCTGGGTAACTATTAGTCGCAAGGATTCACGGTTAATACATATGTACTTCATCAGCAGAGCCGATTTAAGCTCATCTCGGGTCTTGGGCGCCTAAGACCTGTAGGCCGCCTTAGCATTAGATGATTGAAATTTATAACGAGAAAATCTGGTTAAGTCCAGCTTATCCGCGCCCTTTAGGGTCCGTGGGTGCTCGTTCCAAGCCCCCATTGAATAAACCGGCAGTTACCAACCACACAATTAATTGACGATATTTAGTAACGGAGGTTGCCAGACGGGGGTTGTCAGAAACACTTCCCCTGCTTTTAGAAAACGGACGAACCGCTCGTGCACACACTTCATGTACAATGCTTGATCTTCATAAGTACGTACCAGCATCGCATAAGTTTCTTTTGGTGTCTTGCCAAGTTTAAAAAAAACTTTAAATTATTCTTTTGTTCGCTTATTTTCCTGTTCTCAGTTAAGCACCAACGTACAAAAAAGCAATTTGTCAAAGAAGTCTTACACGGAACACAAATGAGTCTCAACTGAACAAGGAGGGCAGATGGTCAACACCTGCACCACATATGCAGCGTTTTGTATCGCAAGTGTTGCCGGATCGGCCTTTCTTCATTCACCAAACTTTATTATCAGAATTTGTATATCCGCTAAGAAAAAGTTTTACAGAAATCAGAAAGGTAATTAGTGTTGGTTCTGAGGTAGCTATACATAAGGGGAAAAAAATCTTGTTTTTGAACTATTCGACCTACAGACCAGAAATTTGGCAGAAATCTGTATTTTGTTGAGTAGAGAACCATTAAAAATTGTTTTTTCAGCAATCGACTCAGAGATCGAGGATTATGGGGACGTAGCTCATAAATATACGTTTGCTTCAGAAAATCGAGACCTGCCCTTTTTGATTCAAGAGGCAAGAGCTATAAGAATTTTTGTTCTGAAAAATCCAAAGCTTAGTGCTAGAACTTAGATACATCTCTCTTGCTAACTTAAAAAACAATATGTAGTCATGCAGCAGCATGAAGTACTCAGCAAAGCGGGTGGCTACCGGATAACTTAAAATAAAAACAAAAGATACTGAAACTTAAAAAAAAAGTTTTGGTAAAAATATGTAATAATTTTTCTTCAGGACTGCTTTTAAAAAGCCTAGAAGGCCACCAAGTTAACCATTTTACAAATACTATATTTTTTTTCATAAACTGGAGATATAAAATCCATGAATACATCCTTAATGGATTTCTTAAGTAATATTCATGATCATTCTAGTTTGTGAAATATTTCTCTATTTCTTATTTTACTTATATATTTATAGAAATGTTTTTATTTTTGTAGCACATAACCTGGGCTAAGGAAATGAAGATGGATACATTTTTGACGAGTTACAAACCACCGGAAGTAAGAATATTCTTTAAAGTTAATAATAAAGTAATTTATTAATTATATCTGTGAAATAAGTGATAGTTAAATTAACGTCGTACTATAAAGCAACCCGATTGCTATTGGCGACGAGCCTTGTAATTTTGAGCACTTGAGCTGGCACCATCCTTTCCTAACCACTTTTCCTACGAGGGGACATTGAGCCTCGACAGATTTAATATGCAAAAATCCCCTCTACATGGAGGGTATTCAATGGTACTAGGACTCGAAATCATAACACTCCAGCCTCGAGTTCGTGATCATAGCCAGTAAGCTACTGATTAGCCAAATTATTTCTGTCAAAGTAGAGTAAATAAAATATTTTCTTACCTAAATATAAATAATTAGAAAGTTTTCTTCTAGCTTCTGAATTTCTTTTTAAACATTTTTTTAAGTACATATATCTTTTAAATAAAATAAAAGTTATTTTAAATTTTAAATCAAAGTAATTTATTCAAAAAATCATTTGAAATAGTTAATCTTTGGTTTCTACAGAGCCTATCAAGGAAACGTTATCAGATTTTATGCCTTGTTTTGATAGTTTTGGGATTTTATTTCTTATTAAAATGCTCGTATACTTTTCCTCAATGTTTTCGAAACTGTTCTGTTAACAATAGCTTAAAGGCAAATTTACTCACTAACTTCATTTTTAAATAAAAAATCACAATAATATAGAGATAATATCAACAAAACCAGCTTTATTTTCCTTCACAAATATAATTTTGTTAGGAGGAAAGTGATTTAAATAATCAAAGACATACAGAAATAGTTTAACATTATTTCTTACAAGTAGAAACAGAATGATAATGCACAATAGTCTTTACAGTTCTTACAACAAAAATGGTTTTTAATACGACTTTTCAAATCTTAATATGATAAAAAGTCAGGAAAAAGAAATTGTATCCTTTGAAAGAAAAACACATTTGTAGACAGTATTATTCCCAAATAAGACGTGCGCATATAAATATAGCATCACATAAACAACAAATATTATTAGTTTTTATGGATTATTAGAATTTTATATTTAATGCGCATTTTTTTTCAAGCAAATTATACAAAGTTTGGAATTTGATTATGGGAAAAAGAAAAAACGAGATAATTATCTAATGAGAAGTGATATTTTTAGAAATGTGTGTGGAAATTCATGCACTGATAATACTAAATTTGATTTCATTATTTTTAACACTCATTTATAAGCTTCTCTTTTATGTAACGGATCCCTTGAACTCAATTTTTACCCACTTTAAAAGATCAGATTAATTCCAAATTTTGCTCACTTGTCCGGGACCGATGAGAATACAATAATTTAATAATTTTGTTCCATTGTTCATATCAGGATAATCAAGATTAATGATTTCCCATTTTCACATCATGTCCCGCATCTGGTGACTAATATCAGATCACATTTACAGATTTGGTGACTAAAAGATTAAGTTATAACTTAGTTCGATAGCTATAGAAAGGTGTTTTTTAGTTTTTTTTGAAACTATAAATTTGGCATTCTTTTTGGCTATGTTAGCCGGGTGGTCCTATGGCGAGATGATGGCTAACGTCGAATCACGGGTTCGAATCCCAGTACCAATGAAGATCCACCGTATAGACAGTCTAATGCGTATTAAATCTGTTGAGGCTCAAAGTCCTCCTGATAGCGTGGAATAGAAGTTAGAAGAAAGAGGTGACAGCTCAAGTGTCCTCCTCGTCACTTGACGGGGCTTCAAAATTAAAAGGTCTGTTACCAATAGCCTTTGTATTTCTTCATGGTGCGGCGTAAGAAAAACTCAATTTTAAAAATCAAATTTAGACGCTCTTTTGAGCATCAAATGTAATGAAATCAGAGATCATTAAAAAATTCATTGTATTTCTTCTGACCTTACCTTTAACTTCTGTATTCATGGTGTTTTGGAAATTACTGCGAGATTTAGGGATTACGTAAATTTAAATCAAGTAAAAAATTTAAGACCTCTTTTGAGCATCAAATGTAATGAAATCAGAGATCATTAAAACATTCATATTTCTTCTGACTTTACCTTTAACTTCTCTATTCGTGGATTCTTAGACATCAAACGTTATCATATTCCTATTCTGCAATAAAAAAGTGTTTATTTTCGATTCCTTCTCCCACCTGTTACAATTAAACACCTTATACATATTCTTACCGCAATAGAATAATAACATGTAGCAATGAAAGGATACCTCAAAATAAGTACTCGTGACTCGTCAAAAGATTAATTCAAGATTTAAACTGGTAATCCTATTACATAGACAACTTTAATATGAGCAAAGACAAACACTGATGATAATGACAAGAATTTTAAAAATCATTTAATTTCATTCAGAAGAAATTAGTTGAGTGTCAAAGTAGCTGTATATGAAATGTTTGTGATGAGGGGAAATGTTCTTTTATGGAAAATAGAAATTAAGGTCCATCATATTTTTTCATGCTGGATTAACTTCCTATTGAGAGTTTATAAGAGGACGGGATACATCTTAGTTCTCTATTGTTCGAGGTGTGTGATCGGTTCCACTTTGAGCTTCTCTCTCATGTTGATGACATATAATGTAGCTTAAGAAATTTTCAGAATTCATTTTTGTTAGAATAGAAAAATCTAATTAAATATGTAATTCTTGTTTTAAGTGGTTATATGAGTGGAATGTTGCTGAAATAATTTGCCCCAAGTCACGTTCGGGTCACCACTTCGGCGACAAACTGTTGACCTTGACATGAGTTTTTTGTTTGAATCATCAATCTGTTGGTCCACAGATATGCCGTATTCGTATTAAATGATTGGGATGAAAAAAGCCGGTGGCTCTTTCGCATTGCTACATGACTATTCGGGCCAGTTGTCAAAGCTTTTATTTCTGTCCTTCTTTTTGCTGTTTAAGAATTGTGGGATAAGGTTGTGCGGTTCTTAAACTGGGGTCCGCTGAACCTAGGGTGTCCGCAAAATCTTTCATGTAACATTGATATTTACCACTTTTACAGACTCTAAATGGCCTCGTGGAAAAAGGAAAAGAAGTGCCATACAAGACTAGATCGCTAAACAGTCCCCAATGAAAAAAACTCAACTAGAAATTGTATTTTGATCAGGAATATTCAGTTAGGGAGGGATATTCAAAATCTTGGGAGTCCGCCATCTCTCACTGATACCTAAAGCGGGGAAGGGGGGGGGCACACAGAGGGAAGTTTTCACGATCTGACTCACTGAAACCCCAAAACTGAAATTGTGTGAAAAAACAACAGCTCACAATTTATAGTCCTTTTAGGCTTCCTAGCCTGTTGTAATCAGTTTTCGTCAGTACGCGAATGGAAATCTTCAATAGCCAAAGTCTTAGATCGGATTTGTTGGGACTACGAGGATTACTTGCGAATCTCACTTTCCAGTCGCAAGTTCTATCGCTTCGTCTCAACCAGAGTTTGCAGCTTTTGGCGTTTTTGCCATGCCTTGGGTAAATAATCTCTTTATTTTGAATTTCAAATTAAGTTCAATTTTGATTCAAAGTTCTAAAAACATAACATTTAGCACAGTATGTAGCTCCCACAAACGTATGTCGAATTTTTCTGTTTAATATACTAGAACCTTTGAAGTTAAAACGGATTAATCACTGTAACACTTGAGTTAAATAGAGTAGATATGAATATTTAATTTAATACCACAATTTTAGCTGCTATCTCCTGCAATCTCCAAAGTTATGATTTTATTTCTGCATTGACTGTTGATATTGTTGTAATCCTTGTTCAGCATTTTTATTTATTTCCGAGATAGGGCGACAAAGCCAAGCTCCAGGAATGACCTGGAGGTATGAAAACAAGGCAAATAGTTGAGGAGAAAGTAAAACTGGGCATATCCAGCTTCAACGCTTAAATCAAATGTTTTGAGTACCTTCTGCACATATCTTATAGGTTGGATTTCAAAAAATGGTCCGTGAGGAATGCGAATAGACCTGTAGCGGATGCACGCAAAAAGGAAGAGCAGGAAAAGTTTCTGCACCAAATGGGACTTTTGATGGATACTCCCAAACCTGGATAAGGTACCCCAAATGACAGCAGTAGTGCTAGAATATTCTTATGTAATGCCAGTAATAGCCTCATCAATCACAGGGATTGATGAAATCTGATTAGAAAACTTCATGTGGTGCTGATCACCATAGTTTGTGAGTATGAAATTGACACACAGAAATTAAAAGAATTCTGCCTGGCCACAACTAAGCTTTATGTAGCACTATATCCTTGGTACTACATGCCTCGAAGCTTCCAGAAAGTCCTCATACACGAAGGGCTTCTTGTCAATGATTCTATCTTACAGATTGGACAAATGTCGGAAAAGGCGATAGAAGCCCGGAACAAGGATTCAAAATATTTTAAGTGTATCACTATCGTAAGTTCAGCAGGCAGCAAAGAATGGAGTACCTGATGCATAGAAATTTAGTTTTTTCAGATCCCTTTATAACAAGATTAAGGAAAATTAAAAGAAAGAAGAAAGAAATTGCCAAAAGAGTTATATTGATGATAAAAGCGCGTCAAGAATCCTTTTCTCAACACGAATTCAGCGAGCATAATGCTAGTGACTTCGAATGATGCAATAACTAATTCAAATACTGCCTAACTCTCATACCCACACAATAATATACACTCAATGTTGCCCCTTCCCCCTCGCTTCTTTCCTATCCTTTCACGTCATACTTTTTATTCCTTATTGCATATGTAATTCTAGTAAATGCGTTCTTTGTATCATTCTATTTGTTTAGTCTTTTAAAATTTAATTTTAAACGTGCCACCCTATTTTTTTGCATATCTTCTCCTTCATGTCAAATTTCTGCGCCTATTATTATCCTTAGAGCCCTGTTCAAGAGAACCAGGTCCCCTTAACAGCCATTTATTCTTAAATAAATTCACAAATAAAATTTGACATAAATTTTTTGAGATTCTAATAACCTTATATCTTGGTATAAAATATAAAAGAGTACCCAATTTACATTTATCACTATATTTTGATCATCGAATATAATTATGAAGACTTTAAAGCTACTG
>BMAO01004371.1:0-21676 GCA_019973975.1 Trichonephila clavata | reverse complement strand
TCTATGAATAAATTTTAAAAATTGTAAATAAGTGTTCGATGGTTAGGCTGGCACAAATTGGTTTAAACCAGATTTTACAGAAAATAATTAGATACGCAGATGTTTAAAAAGAATTTAATTCTTTTAATATTCAATTTCTTAAAATATTTTTTCTAACCAAATCCTTGAGAAATTTAGTAGTATTTTTCTATGCTTCTCGAAGAATAAAAATGCAGAAAAAAAAACAGTTATAAATATGTTAAATCATATAATGTTTTCTATATATTACTTGTTATAATCTCTTTATTGAGATCAATTTTTCTTTTTGTGAAAAACAGAATCTCAAAAATAAAGGGAGGAAAATAAAGCACTTTTCTTTTTTGAAAAAAAAAAAAAAAAAAAGGTAGAGCTCCTAAATTAGACTGAAATCTAAAGCCATCTGCGTTGAGTTTGAATCTTAATTAAATATAAGCCTCTAATTTGAAAGTAATTCCTGAGAAAATAAAGAAAAAAAAGTAAAAAGGGAAATGTGTGAAAAGAGGTAAAGTAGAATAAATTCCCTTTAAAATTAGGGCTTCTATTTTAAAATTATAAAAAGAAAAGAAAAAAATCCGCGTTAATAAAAAAAATAATAATATTCTGCCTACGGCTTCAAAATAGTATTAAGACTTATTTTTTATAAAATTTGTTTGCAAATGGAATGCACAGTGAATTATTAAGGTCTTAAATCTTAACAACTCGCAATTTATATTATAACTGCTACTTTAAATTTCGTAGTAAAGAAAATACATTGTTGCACAGTGTTTTTACCAGTTTTCAGATGTTAAAGTGGTCCATGCAATATACAGGTGGGTTCTTTCGGAATTAAGATTCCTTAATTTATTCTAGAGCTCTCTTGTTTATACAGTAAATATTGTTCTTACAGGAAACGACGTACACGTATAGTCCACAATAACACAAAGTTCAGAAATGTTTTACACGACAACGCAAAGCCGTCACAAAACCACATGAGGTAAATAAACCCTCAGTATATGTTGCAACATTTGTATTCACAATATTGGTTCTAAGTATCGCCTTTTTATAGTTTTGGAAGAATATTCTAAAACCTTCGAAAATTATCTCATCAGAGTCATACTAGACTTCTAGATTGGTCGTGGGGCATCTATTTCTGTGCCAAAATTGTCACCAAAGTTCGCTTTGCTTACTCATCATTATATTGAAGGATTGTTCTTTCTACCTGAAACTAATTTTTCTGGCCACAGTATCCTTTCAGCAGAAAGAGAAAACATTTTGAAATTTCTATAACAATATATTTGATTGGCTGCGTTAGCCAAGTATTCATGGTCATAAGTTTAAGTCTGGCTTTGTCGAGTTACTTGTCCGAGACAAAGTGCTATTGAAGAAGCTCCATGTGGGAGGCAGTTGTACACTACATATGTCGAGGCTCTAAGTCCGCCCGTTGGCATGGCGTAAAAATTTGGAGATTGGGTTGCCGGCTCATGTGTATTCCTCGTCATGGGACCATGGTTCGAAATTGGGAGGTTCATTGCCAATAGCTATCCCTTTGCTTCAAAATGCGACGTAAATTAAAATCAAATCTAATAATATATAGAACAGAACTGCATTACCTGCTAGTTTGATATCACGGGGCATCGTGCCAAGTTCTTGTTTATGTTCGCCAAGATGGGTGATAACATTGCAATATGGTTACCTTTATATTTTTATTGTCTGGCGATGTGGTTGTCATGGAGGCAACGTATATTAGAAATAATTTTTATTGGTTCTGTTCCCGCGGTAATCCTATTAATTTCAGACGATTTTATTTCGATGTCTTTTACAATTTAACCCTTTTCATTGCAATCCCGAATCAAAATATTTTTCAGTCTTCTGTTTTATTTAATGCTGGTTTCGAATATGGATATTTCTAATATCATTAGTGAGAATTAGGATATTTTCTTTTAAAGAATGAGTGTTATATTTTTAATTATTTCTATAAATCGTTTATTTTCAATTTATTTTAATTTTTAAAAATGTTTTTTTTTCTTCGTTTCTTGTTCAATCAAATTCGTTCAAGAAATTTGCAGTTTTAGGAACATAGCAAGCCTTCAGTACTTTTTAGTTGCTATTCATTATCAATTTTAATATATATTATTTAATTATTTTATTAATAATATAAAAATACACAATAATTATAATGTGTAATAATCGTATAATATACGTTATTTGTAACAATTTTCATTTTATAAATATTATTTTACATATCTGTTATTTATTTATAATTATTTTATTTATTATTATTTTGTTGTTTTTTATAATTATGTTAAATGAGTATTCTTATATCTGTACGATTCTTATTATATTACAATAGGAAGATTATTCTTTTTTATAAAATCTATTAAATTATATTATGTGATTATTATGATATAAAATAATAAAAAGTAATACCATATGAATATTTAATAATTATTACTATTTAATATTATAGGAATATTATATATATAATAATTTCTATAACATTATAGTACAAGATTATTGTATATTGCATAATATTACTATTAATAAATATGTTTTTTTATAATATTAATTATTTATTGTTCTTGGTTAATCTCAATCTATTCCTAAATTCTTCATTTGAAATCGATTTTAATGCTTTTCAAAACAGTTCTTTAAAATTATTTTCCTGACGAGTCTTACCGCTAGGCCGCCATCTTGAATTTCATTCCAACGGCATGCGATGCTTGGCGGGATTCTTTATCGCGCCAAACAGCGTTTGGCGCCGTGTCCCGTGATATCAAACTAGTCCCCTGCATTAAACTTCATGAAAATGAAACATTAAATTGACGCCAAAATTGGTAATTTCTTTACTTCATATAATGCACGTTTAAAAAATTATGAATTGTTAAGGAACATAAAAGAGGTTAACCAGACAAAGAGAGACAATTTGTAATTATACATTTTTTATCATTTTAATAACTATTTTCCAAGATGTTTATTGAGATGTGAAAGATACGCATTTTTCTAATATACTTCTAAGTGATAGAGTTATATATTTTGATAAGTATTCAGAAATAATGTTTCTTATATAGAAGCGTTTTTATTTGAGCTTTGATGATATATTTATTTACCAGAAGATTACACTAAGGCAATTTTTTAATATAAAGGAAAAATAATGCAAAAGGAAATGAAAGAAAAAAAGTGTAATATATTTGGATATAGTTCATGTGAAAAAATATTAAGAAAACAAAGTAATTATATAAAAACAAATCTATATTTAGAGCGCAACAGTGTCATATTTTTACCTATTCTTATATAAAAAAAGTTTTATGAACGATATACTGCGGAAATCATCTCCACCAACTTCTGCGAGTAAAAAACGTTTTAAAGAACGCATTTAAACTTTTCCCCAAGTTTATCTATATTTACCCGAGTACATAAAAGGGGCAATATTTCCTCAACCGCATACTTTCACTCTTTCTGACGAAGAGAAATAAAAAATTCTAAACCTCACTTCCTAGCGAACTCTAGTAGAATTTCTTAGGACGGGAAAGAATCCGTCTCTAGATGGTTAATAAAAAAGAGAAAATAAAATCTTCATCCGTGCGAATTAATTCTTCTAGGTCATTTTTACGAGGGACTATCTTAACGACCCACGTAGCCGTCACATGCGACCTGTAACGACCTCAGAGACTTTAGATGGAAATGGGAAATTATCCCTAAAAGTATGATAAAACTTTTCTTAAAAAACTATTCAATATTATTCTCTTTTTTCAAATTGAGAAAATTTAGAGAAAATTTTCTCAAGGAAAAAAAAAATACGCTTATAAGACTCTTGATAAGTACGAAACTATAGGATGAAAATATTATTAATTCTGCATATAGTAATAAGCTGTGTCTTCTCAACAAGTGGGATAATAAAATAAACATATCCTTAAACCGAAAAATATGTAAAATTTTAGTTTTATTAAATTTAGCTAAGGTTAAAAAGTTTAGATTTAATCAGTCTATTCATCAGAGAATTTCCCCCTCTCAGGAAAAAAGATTGATTTTCCTTTCAGATTAAACCGACTAATGTAACTGACTCTATAACAACTTATTCAATGTAACTAACTACATAAAACTATCCTAATGTACTGATGTCTAAAATAAAAGTTAGAAAAAAAATTATTACTTCAAAACAGAAATTAGATAAACGAAAAGCAATTAATTACAAATATTCACAGATGAAACAGGAAATCTCAGTAACAAAGAAATTAGTTTTGAAGAATGAATTTCACATACATTTCATTTCAGTTTGAAGGTCGCACATCAAAGAGCGGGTTAGAAGAGCATTTTCAAAGGTGAAATAAAGGTACATTAGCAACCACTAGAGTCACAATGTCATTTTAAAGGGAATTACTAAAAGTGTGCGCATTGTATTGTCAGAAATGGTATGTCTTTTTTCTAAGATGGAGTTGTATGCCTTTTGCATTTGGTCAACTAAAGCATCAAATGCCCTTGCTGATTACGGATGATATCGTATTTGTCATCGAAATATGTCCCATTTGTTCTTTATGGGAGAAGAACTTTGTAGTGATAGCAAAAATAAAGCAATTTATCGACAATTCGCAGTGCAATTTGAGTGAGAGCAGTGGTATGAGGTGGAAAATTGTCATTTTAGAAAGTGTCCCCTATGGTGGTAGCACAGCTGGTTAAGTCTTTAGTATGAAACTCATATAATGTTAATGTCATAGACAGCGTAGTTCCAAGGACTCTCCTTCAAATCAACATACACCTATAACTGGCATGGGATAGAGACGGCTATCCTGTGAGATAGACAACGGATCCACACTATAAACTCCGATGAATTCTAACTTGAATACATTAGAGTCGCAGATGAATGAGTTTAGGGTGAGTGAGTGAATATTAACGTCACTCTGTTCAGCCATACACGGCGGTTTATGGTGACGGACCTCGTAATTTTGAACCATGGTCAAGTGACGTGGACAACACCTGAGTTGGTACCTCCCTCTCCTAACTACTACGTCACACCAACGGGAGAACGTTTGAGCTCTCGACACGTTTAACGTGCATCACTTCCCTACACGGTGGGTCTTTAGTGGTACTAGGCTCGAACTCATGACATGCCAGCTATCATCCGATACCTTGATCACAAGGCTAAAGTGGCCAACATGAGTTTAGGGAATAAAAGGCATAGATGTTACTTATCGTTCAGCTTGGAGCTGTCCTTAAAGTTTCTGTTCAACACTATACATATTTAATACAGTTTGCACCGTCTATTTAATGCAGTGATTCTCAAATTGTAGGGTGCGACCTCTAGGGTGATAAACCTACGTGGGAGGGGAGGGGGTGAAAGCTAATCAAAATGTCAAAAATAGGACAGTATTTTAAAAAAGTCCAGAATTTACTGAAAAGGAGCAAAACAATATATATATATATATAATTCAGAAATCTACTCAAAATAGTTATAAACTTAAGATAACTAGTCCTGATAGTATAAAGAGTAGCCACAGTAGTACTATAGCAATTTCCTGGCATTAGGAATCAGGTTTAAACAAAGTTTTGCGGCTAGCCAACCTTCACCTGTATTTGTCATTACTCTAGGTCATAGGAAA
Organism: Trichonephila clavata; assembly: GCA_019973975.1. Classification (NCBI taxonomy): domain Eukaryota; kingdom Metazoa; phylum Arthropoda; class Arachnida; order Araneae; family Nephilidae; genus Trichonephila; species Trichonephila clavata. The sequence goes on along the minus strand of BMAO01004371.1, from coordinate 16,085 downwards.
AGTAAGAAATCTCAAGAGAAGTTTAATTATTATTATAAATAAAACAATAGTCTATTAATATATATCGATAATATTATAGCCTATATTAATTACTAGAATATGTTAAAATCAAAGCTAAAAACAATTGGATGAAAATACTTACCACCTGAGTATAGGAATAAACATTATCCCCGGGCGACAGAAAGGAGGATGACAGTAACGCATAAAATTAGTTAGTTACGATAAAATAACACAAAGTCCATATATACTCTAAAAATTATAAATATTGTTTTAAAATTTATAGAAAATAAAAATTCAACCCAGTTATATATATAATTAATTATTATTATTAATTAATTTAGCATGGAGGCACGATTCATTGGTTAACTGCAAAACTAATTGAAAATGCTATTGCTATCACATATTTCTTACACTAAACTGATAGGAATATAACAGTAAATAAAATTAGCAGGGTATCCATGTACCATATATATATATATATACAGTGTACTCTCGATAATTTGAAGTATATGCGCAGTCCCTAGAAAAACTCTTGATATTTCGAACTAAAACAATACGTTTAGGTATTCTCAATATTTTGAAGTTATCTTATAAAACTCTCGACAATTTGAACACACTGTAGCAACAGGTTAGAGCTTAAAAGTTTTGTGTTGTATTGTATTCTATATATATATATATATATATATATATATATATATATATATATATATATATATATATATATATATATATATATATTGAATATATATATATATTATATATATAAATATATATATATATATAAATATATATATATATATAATATATAATATATATATATATATAAATATATATACATATAAATATATATATATATATATAATATATATACATATAAATATATATATATATATATAAATATATATATATATAATATATATATATAAATATATATATATATATAAATATATATATATATATATATATATATATATATATATATATATATATATATATATATGTGTGTGTGTGTGTGTGTGTGTGCGTGTGTGGGCGTGGGTGTGTGTGTGTTTACGTGCTTTTGGAACCCAAAAACCCATTTAGAAAAAAATTTCAAAAATTAATTTTTATACAGTATCCAAGTCCTATCACTTATATTTAGCAAAAGATGCTGTGCACTAAAACAAAGGTAAACACAAAAAGTTTCATTTTATTACGATAAAAACTGGCCGATTTATGGAAGTTTAAAAAACATATATTTTATCCATTTTCTCGGCTATTTTCAAGAAGCTAGTAAGGGGCCGTCTCCAAAGTGAAATTAGGTGGAACTCTGCCAGGAAACTTTCGCTCTTGCACGTCACTTTTATGTAAATCGTTTTTAAATTTAAAAGCATGCGTAAATAATACAATAATTGAGTATTTAAGAAATAAAATTTATTCTGTACTCATGTAAAACACAGACAAAATAAAATATTTTGGATGAAGAAAACCTTTCAAAAGCAGTTCCTAAAACATAGACTTATATGCTGCGGCTTCAGTCTGATTTTCTGGGTTTTGCTGATCATGACGAACGTTAAAAAAATCTGTTGTGTATTCACTTGCAATTGCATACAGTCGTATTCTAATATTACATATTCTATTACTGGAGAACGAAATGTATACAAATGAAGAATACTGCGAAATGGTACTGTTTTATGGACAGTGTAATCGAAATAACAGAGAGGCCCATTAAATTTCCCACTCGAAGACATCCATCATATTGTACAATTACCCTTGCTGTTCAACTCTTGCATAAAACTGGAAGTTGTCATAGACATATTGCCCTGTCTCGTGCCACACACCTCATGCCTTCAACATTATTTAAATTAATTTGCTCTTTCTGATATAATAAAGCCCCTGATTCATGATTGGCGCATCATTCCACATTATGCTATAATTTGAACGACAAATCCTGTATTATTTGGTGCTATTTGTTAAAAAAAACTGTTTTAATCTTTTCGGTACAAGTTGTATTTCTTTAATTTAACTTTTATTGTTTGCCATACCGCAATACAAATTGTCAATCTGTGATGTTTAGTACGATGTTTCAATATTACTATAATGTTTTTCTTTTGCTCTTTCTGTAGATAGTGAATTACTGTTCTCTAAATTCAATTTATATATGACCCCCTTTTCTGAGCAATTCAGATGCTTCAATTTTGTGTAGGCATAACTTGGTTAGTTTTTATTGTAATAAAATGAAACTTTTTGAGTTTACTTTGTTTTTTTGTACTGCATCTTTTCCTAAATATAAGTGATAGGGTCTGGAGACCGTATAAAAATAACTTTTTGTAATTTTTTTTTCTAAATGGGTTTTTTTGGGTTGAAAATCACGTAAAAACATTCTTTACTTTTTTAAAAAACATTTTTCAAATTGGAAGTGTATATCTAAACCAAACGGTTCGGGAATTAACTATTGGATCACATTAAGGCTAGACACCCTGTATATATATGCATATATATAATTCAGAAATATACACAAAATAGTTATAAACCTAAAATAACTAGTCCTGATAGTATAAAGTCTTAGCCATAGTACTACTATAGCAATTTCCTGGCATTAGGAACCAGGTTTAAACAAAGTTTTGCGGCTAGCCAACCTTCACCTGTATTTGCCAATACTCTAGGTCATAGGAAAAGTAAGAAATCTCAAGAGAAGTTTAATTATTATTACAAATAAAACAATAATCTATTAATATATAACGATAATATTATAGCCTATATTAATTACTAGAATATGTTAAAATCAGAGCTAAAAACAATTAGATGAAAAGACTTACCCCGTGAGTACAGGAATAAACATTTTCCCCGGGCGACAGAAAGGAGGATAACAGTAACGCATAAAATTAGTTACGACAAAATAACACGAAGTCCATATGCATATATTTAAAAACTCTAAATATTGTTTTAAAATTTATAGAAAATAAAAGTACAACCCAGATATATACTATTAATTTTGAGTAAAATATATTATTATTAATCTACTCAGTATGAAGCGCCATCTATCAATTAATTGTACAACTAATTGAAAATGCTATTGTTATTACATATTTCTTACACTAAACTGATAGGAATATAACAGTAAATAAAATTAGCAGGGTATCCCTGTACCATATATATATATATACAGTCGACTCTATTAACCACACCTGTTGTTAGCCATCCATATCTTCCGCTTAAAACGAGACCTTGCTACACATGTGTTCAGAAAGGATGGTACACTATTGTGAAGAAGAGGTGCGTAGGATTGTGTATGAATGTATTGTATATATATTTTTTAATACAGTACTTTATCTTCTGTATGTTTACATTGTATAATATGTACTTTTTAAAAATTACTTTAAATAATTTTATACATATCTACAATTTTTGTTTTAATTACATAGTTTCAAATTTAAATGTGTTAGAAAAAAAATTCTCTTCGAGTATTTTGGGAGTTTTTCTAACCTCTTGATAATTCGAAATTTTTCATTGGCCCCTCCAACTTCGAATTATCCAGAGCCGCCTGTATATATATATTGAGGGGAAAAATACGCATTTACTTTGATATAATATACTGTTAAATGTATCATACTGCGCAATGTATTTGGTAATTTATTTTTTGATTCTAAAATAACACAAGTTCAGTTATTACTAGTAACACTTCCATAGGCTTCAATGCAGATTAAAGTTTTCTTAATTGCCTTTGATATAAATATTTAATTTAAAAATTGTTTTGCAATATGTTCTAATTTAAAAATTAGGAAGGAAAAGAAACATAATACTTATTCTATTGCTTAAAAGTAATTTATTTAAAATATCGATGCCTTAATATTAACCTATATGAAATTTAAGAATTATCTTGACAAATTTTGTTCCGTTTATAATTCAGGCAGTTTGTTGTTAAAGGACATTATTATTGTATTCCTTATATTATCATTGTTCTGGAGGGCGATGCAAATTATGACTGAAAATTGGGTCGCAAATATTGAAAGTTTGAGAAGCAACGCTGTGGTGCTAATAGTAGCTCAAGCTTCTACCACAGACGCAATATGATGTGTTGCAGCTATACAAAACATGAGGTAGTCTGCCTTTTCAGTAGTAACGCGTTTGCGGATTATTTTCTTTTTGTAACAGTACCTTCCCATGATCACTTCAGCCAAATTCCACTCCAATTTTTGTAATACCTTGAAACAAATTTCAACATTCTTGGAGCCCCAATACACGACCTCATTTAAAAACGATCAGATGCTGATACTGCATCCCTTGTCCCTTAAAGACGTTTTCTGATTCAAATCCTGCTCACAATAGCTAGTCCGAAAAGTAAATATTTGTAACGAAATTTGCATCGTATACTTAATGCAGGATGGGTTTTTTTCCCCTTTATATTAGCGCTTCTAGTGTGACTCTTATTCGTCTACAGCAAAACTTGAACATATGTCAAATACGCTAAGACGCTTCCCAACTTTTATTTTGTACAGTTTCACGGAGCTTAATTGTTTTCCCAACAGTGCATATTAGACAACGAGACAGACAACAATAAAAAAACGAAACCGCAAGAATTGCACGTGGGACCGCAAGCAAATAGAAGCCACATTGACGAAAGCAGTATATATAACAATGTAAGAATAGTTGGACTAATAAGATTTATATCTACCTGTAACAGGTTTTAAGGTTCACAACGAACTCTTGAACTTAACAAGGATGGCAATTATATATTGTGGTATATATATAGCTACTCCCCTTCCTCCAAAAGTGGTAATTTTATCGTCTGATGGGCGTTAATAGAATGTAATAACTCTTCCTCGAACATTTTCTATAAGATTGAAGTACAGCGACTTTGCCGGTTACCCTACACGTCAAAATAAAAATAAAAAAATTGGATTTCAACGGATGGATAGCTGAAAGGTTCTTTATGCTTATTGACCAGTAATGTACGTCTCTCCCGAAATATCAGAAAAGAGCTTACCTGTCTTGATACTAGGAACACCCCCACTTGGACAGAGAGAGATTAAATTCGTGTTCTCTTAAGTGAAGAGTCAAGAACAGGTCACAGTAAATTTTGTAAAAAGCAATGTTCTCCCTGTGTTAAATCGAGCATTGATTGTACCTCGTATCTTGATATAGAAAAATGAAGACTAATGCACATTTGATAGAAGTATGGAGTGGAGATTAATGGAGGTGTAGTGAAAAAATCAGAAAAATTAGTCCTTAAATCATGTTTTAGATTTCCAAGATTCTACCCCTACAGCCCTAATCTATGAAAAGTTAACTTCATCCAAAGTAATGATATTTCCATCACAGTGCTTTTAAGCCATTACGATATTTATTTCTGCGTCATATAAGGGAATTTAACTTGAACAAAACTTTATTAAATTGCTCTAAAGAATTAATTTTTTAAACTAAAGTTAGTGGAGAATAGAGTAAATATTAGTTTTTATCAACCAATCTAAGTTACTAGCCGGAATGAAGGCGTAGGTTCCTTATATAAATTCACCTAGCTTAATACAATATTTTTCACCCAGACGTAGAAAAATCCTCTCTCCCCCCTCCTTCTTTCGTATCAATTAGATAGAAATTATCTTTAACAACATTCTAACATAGTGAAAAGGGGTTTAATAAGATTATTATCTGAATGAAAGCATCATGAAATGAAAAAAAAAAACATTGAGTATTTTTTTTAATTCTGGTTAATTAATAATTAGAACACAGAGATTATACAATACGTGTGAGTCTCGGTAATAACTAAGATTACAAAAATGTAAACATACATACTAATTTCAACCAATCAATCAATTTAAGTTTTGCAAGAATTGCTTAACCCTTTAAATGATTTGCCCGTACACCGTACGGGCTGCCGAAAGCTAGCCATAACCGGTTTGGGCTTACGCTGTACGGGCACTGATGGTTTCTTCTTTCTATCTTTGATTTGAATATATTTTTAAATCTTGTAATAATATTATTAGTACTACTGTTTTAATGTATGTAATTTGTTCTCTACTGGAATAATTCTAACCAAGGGCTTTCTTTGTGAGGAAGGAGGGAATTTTTTTTGAAGGCAGGAATTTAGATTCTTGAAAATATTCAATAAACACGGATTGACTAGACAATGTGCAATTTGTTGCTTGAGAAGAATCGAAAACGGAAAAAAAATCTAAAAAAGCCGATATGATTTCTGTCCTCTTAGCAACGTAAAACTTAGTATTACAACATGCTTCAAAGTGTTTGTGCATATGTATATGCACATACAAACACACACAAAATCTTCCACCGTTTGAAAAAAAGGTACATAAAATTTTTCTGTTAGTATGAGATAAATTATTTTAAGATATATAAAACATTTTCTTAGTATGCACAGTGTACATATAAAAAGTGAACACTTGGAGATTTTGGTGTTCCAATTGGGAATTAAAACAAAATTCTTCCATTTTCCCATTCAATTAAGTATTATTTTTAGCTATATGCTAACATGTGCTTTTTAGGAACATTTTAGAAAGAAAAATGTATAACTTAATGATACACAAAACCACCAATGTAAGTGAGCAATTTTTCGTTTCCCTCAGGGATCTTAAAAATAAATAATTTTTTTCTGAAAAGTATTAGATTCTGAAGAAAAATATTTTGTTTTTTGTTTTTTTAGGAATGGTGTAGCCCTTATTTCATAACGTAATATGTTTTTCTTTAGTTCGTTTAATTCTGATAATAATAATTTAAAAAACACTACTAATTTTTCTAATTTTGCCATGTACCACTCAAATCTTTACTTGAATAAATTTTAGCATATAAGTTTTTTCATAGCATATTCTTTTTCAACGCTTTTTGCTTATATCCTAAATTTACATATTCCAACAGTCTATTTTGCAGCTACTGAGTAATATTTTTAAAAGAAACAAATCAGTTTTCTTTTTTGCTGAACTCCGATTTACATGATGCTGAAGTTAGTTCAGTTCAGTTTCGAGTATTTAAGCAAACAGTAATTCACGAAATATATTCTAACATTATCTTCAACCTCACATTATGAAAACAAATTGTTTTAAAAATTAAAATTACCTTACAAGAACACACACACAAAGTAGATTATTCGAATTAAAGTGTGCAAGTCTATCTCAAAATCTCCTGCAGTTACACTTTAATCTTGTAACATCTTAAGATAAAGAGAGAGATTCTGTGGGTAAAAGAGGAAGGGGCGCCCCATAATTAATCTTCCCAGAATCACCCTCTCTCCCTTCTTAAAATTAAGTGCACATTATCCGAGTATAAATCTGCGCCCTTGTTACTTGCTCTCCTTAAATGAATGTCGCCCGTGCTATTCATCAAAGTAAAAGATGTTGGTTTTAAAATGAGTAATTTATGGCGTTATGCACTCGTAAACCGTACCTTTTTCCGAGGGATCACGTGATTTACGACCTCGTCCATTACACGTGCCACAGGTTGTGTCTCGTCGCGTAAGACCATCCATTATTTTAATGGCGAGGGTTTTAATTAAATTTTCTTGACAAAAATTATAGGGAGGGAGTGTAACAGCTCGGGGGGGGGGGGGAGTGCTGCGCTATCAAAAGTAGAATCAAAATATGGAACGGTACAGGAAGGATATTTTAGCTTATTGACTTCTTTTTTACTTTTAATATCGAATTACTGGCGTGGAATTTTATAGATATCAAAGCAATAACTCTTGAAATCGATCGAAGTTGAGGTGGTGGCAAATCTTGCATTATTATTTCTTAGTTATATGTTCTTACCAGCATTTTAGGCTTACAAGCCTAAATTGCTAGTAACTAAAAAACTGGAGTTTTTAATTTTTTTTTTTACTAACGTCAGACTCTATAGCAACAGAAGAACTACATGCAACTAACCTTATAATTTTGGATCTCAATCAAGTTCGATACCTGAGTTGGCACCAAACGGTAACGTAAAAGCCTTGCTGAATTTAACATGTTTCAGTCCATTTACATGACGGTTTTTAAATGCACCAGGACACGTGGGCCAGGATCAAGACACGGTGGGAACTATTTCTTCATCATGAATGTTAACTTTTTAAGGTATCCGACTAGTTGCGACAACTTTCTTTTTAAAAAATGAAGATATGGGGATTTTTTTGTTGTTTATAGATTTCTTCAGAATATTTTATGAAAAATATGCTAAAATTAAGGAGAGAAAAAGAAATTATTATTACTAAAATGAGAAAAATGGGTAAAAATTGACAAAAAATAACATAAACGCGGCCCGTTTCTGTACCAAAAGTTTATGAACAAATTTTCAATTTTTTAAATCTTCATGTGTTGCTATGATATTCTATTTTGAAGTAACCTCAGAATAAAAGACATTTTAAGTTTTACAAAAACTAGAGCACTTTATCTTAGTTGTTATATGATTTTGCTTAAAAACAGTGATTATATTCACATAAGGAACTGTAAATTTTGTAATAAAACGATGATCAATAAATCTGAATTTTAAAACACTTCTATTACTATACAGAACATACACAAAACATTTTAGTCAATTATTTTCAAATCTTTTTGAGCAATTGCTAGCTCCATTTGAGCATTTTCAAAAAACACATTTCGAGTAAAACGCGTTTATAAGTATGGCATCTTTCTTACTGTAGTGGCATCTGCTTTTACTAAAACACTTATAGTTTTTGTTCCAGTGAGCGGTAAATAATAAATTTGGGATTTTTATAAAGCTAATAATATGTCTTCTAAAATAAAATCATAAAAAAATTGTCAATTTTTGTCAAAATTCACAATTTTAGGATAGTCGAATACCTGAAGTGGTAAATTTTTTGACCAAAATATTCCAAACAAGACACTTTTATTGCGATTAACTAAGCATGTTGCTTAACAAATGCAAAAGAATTTAAATTAAAAAAAATTTTCACACTATTTTTTATTTTATAATTGTAGAAAACGCCCCCTAAGTATTTGAATTTTTTAAGTACACTCTTGATGCCATGAAGAACTTTTCATATATCTTTAAGAAATCTCTCTCAGACTTACATAAAAAAATTCAAGTCCATACCTCTTTTTCAAAGGGGTGAGGTTTATGTGTAGTTTGTATATATAGTGAAAATTGTTTAATATAATACTGGGGGGGGGACTGAAATATATTTTCACGATAAAAGATATTAAAAAAAATACCTATATATTGTACAAAATTAAGAGAGTTTATTCGAATACATTTTGTTTACATAAATATGTGTATATGCAGAAATTTTTTAAAAATTATTTTTATTATTGTTGAAGAAGTAGAGTTAGCAATACATATTTCCATTTTTGTCTGCGGCGGTGTTCATCAAATACCCATTTCCCGTCGGAAACGAGTGACGTCTCACCGGTCAAGCAGTTTCTCGTGTGAAAGAATCCCAGGTACACCCCAGCACTGATGTCCTAAGGGAAGTCTACCTCTGACCTTCCTTGATCTAGCCGACAGTAAGGGGCCGGCGCAGTTCCCATGCCAGCCGCCGGTTTCAAAGTACACCGCACGAAGGGGGACTTTGGACCAATAGAAGAATGGTTTCACCGAATACGTCCAAACAGAAGTTACTATACACCACGCGTCACTGTCGTAGGCGGGACGTATTCCACCTTTAAAGAGACTTTGGAATGGCGAGAAAAAAGGGAGAGCGACACCAACGCAGCGACATGACATGACTCCAACAGTCGCTCCAATTCCAACAGCCTTACCAGCATCTGCGACCCAGCATTTTACTAGTTCGTTTTAACGCAGCCTTCATCAGGAGCAAATATCAGTGTACTCCACAGCACTGCCTGTAATAGAACACTATTGTCCTGCGGCAATACCCCACGGCATGTCTTCTGTTTTTGATCAATAGAATCAAGTAGATCCCTCTTTATTTTAAGCGATATAGCAGAATGCTTTCCAGCTGCACCCTTTGCTGTTGTGCTTGCACAAAAAGTTCTTCAAAAATAGAAACAAAAAACTCGAACTAAACTCACGGATTTTTACTCACTTTGCGATGTACTTGTCACCGAATTCCAAAGCAAGCTGATATGAAGTGAAATGAGACGTCTTTGTGAGGTGTTTTGTGGGATGGAGGGGGAAAGTAGCTTAAATAATCAAAAGTTTCTTGTCATAGGCTAATTCGAGTGTATTTCAGAGTCAATTTTGCCTCCTTTTTACGAAACATATGACACCACCCCTCTCTCATTTCCCACCCCTCTTAAACTTTGCCTTCATGGTTGGTGTTTTCCGAATATCGTTCATTTCTAGAAGGGAAATTTTTTCGTGATGAGCGATTTTAGTCTCGTATTGAGAAAAAAAAATGCATGAATATACGTAGTTCTTTGACGGTATTAGTGTGCTATTTTGTGTTAAACGATATTTCGTATTAAGCATTAATAAAACAAGATTTTAATGAGAGTTTCTACCATTTTAACCGTTTGGAAAATACATTTCACTTTATTTTATATCCATACAAAATAGAATTTGAAACCATGGAGTTAACCGAATTTATGTGGCTGGGTATCGATAATTTAAAAATGGAATTAGTTGAATTTCGAAGTAGCGTAGTGTGGACACAAAATTTGAAGATTTGATTTCTGAATTAGAAGGAAAAATTGCGTGAAAATCTTGCAGATTATAGTGATTCCACAGTAAAAATTGAAAATATTATATTAAACAAATCGGATTTCTTATTAAATAATTTTATATCAATGAAAAAGCTAGTTACCCTTAGTCAGCATACTTCTACGACTGTAAGGACAAACGATCCTAGGAGGATCCGCCTCAGGATAAACGCACCACTTCGACTTCTGACTGTACGGACTTAATTATTTTGTTCCTATTTAATTAGATAATCTTAATGGTACATACAGCCTTTAATAACTCAATCACTTTTATTTCAAAATATGTTGATGAAGTAATAAAGTATATCACTACTGAAATACATCAAAAGCTTTTTTTTCCATTTAAAACTTGCCTAAAAATAACTAAAAACAAGTTCAAATTCACTAATACTATACGATAGCGAATCGATTATATCATTAAAGCCTTTCTGAATAAAAACTGTAGAATCTGAAGTTTTCATTAAATTAGTATAGCTGTACCTTGTCTTAGGAAATCGTTGCCGCTTAGGAAACTTACGTTTTTATTGTGTCCATTTACCTTTACCCCGTCTTTAAAGACCATCCTCATTTAGGATGTTGACTCAAAGCTTTACCGTTTCTTTGTAGACCGTCCTCATTCAGGATGCTGACTCATAGCTTTACCCTGTCTTTGGAGAGCGCCTTCATTTAGTAGGCTGACGCATAGCATTACTCTGTTTTGAAAACTGTAATCGTTTTTGAACCTCACGTTCATATTTTATCGGTACACCTTTACCTTGTCTTTGGACACCATTATTCATTACGGACAGCTTTACCCCGTCTCAGGAGACTGTTCTTGCTCAGGATACTGATACATAGCTTTATTCTTGCTACAGAGACCGACTTCATTTAGAAAGCTGACGTATTTATTCTGCTTAGAAAGCATTACTCTGCTTCCGCCCACCGTTTTCATTTAAGAGAAGCTGATATTTTTATTGCATTGAAATTGGTTTACTTCGGGTATCGTTTGCGAATGAATTCCTGAATTATTTTTTTGTTCATTTTATCAACAAAAATATGCTTATATTATCTTTCAGTAAATAAATAGTTGGGATTCACGGCTTTAACCACATTTGAGAAAAAATGTATTGGCTTTAATGTCATATAATTATCCGTTTTTTAAATTTTTAATTTAAAATCAATTCTAAATAATAATATGCCCAATTTTTTTTCTTTATTTTCAACAAATATATAACTTGTAAAAATATTATCGTTAAGAAATGTCTGGAGTAAAATTGCAACAGCATTTTTTTTCCTGTTTAATTATAAAAGCATCTTTAGTATTTCTTAAAACAGACATGTTATTAGTCCGACTCTTCTAAATAATTTGATGGGATATGGAATGTGACTGCATACAACTTTAACAGAGCTAGATTTTGCCATTTTTTCAAAAAAATGCAGGCATATATATGTATAAAAATATCTGTGTCAGAAAATATGCAAGGGAAGGTGGTAATATATATTTATATATATAAATGTTATGTTGGTATGTGTACGCTTCCATAACTCAAAAAGTTCTGCATGGATTTATCTGAAATTTTGACACAACCTTGCATTTGATTCTGGTCAGGTTCTTATGTACTTTTTATTTCGAAATGCAATCTAAATTTTTTTAAATTTATTTTTTAAGGGATTTTTTGATGTTATGACGTCATACGATGTCACGACTCACTCTGAATGCGAAAATTTAAGCTTTAAACATATTTTTTTCCGAATTATTACATATCTTTACTATACTTAAGTTTATTGGTTGTCATATTTTTCAATTTCTTTGTTCTTTGATACGTAATTGGGATTAATTTTCGAATAAATCATTTTTTTAAAAATTATTCTTTCAACCACTCAAATTTTGTTTTGTAGGTTTGGCAACATTCCGATAGCTAACGCGCGATAAACAATTTTTTAAGTTGTTGAAATACACAGGTTAGGTTTTCTGATATGAATTATTTTTTAACAAAATACTGATTACGGTTTGCTTTGTATAACTTATTAATTGACAGGGTTTTGAATTAGTAAGTTTATTTCTCTATTTTAAACATTCCTATAGCTAACGCGCGATAAACAATTTTTTATGTCATTGAAATACACAGGCTACGTTTTCTGATATAAATTATTTTTTAACAAAATACTGATTACGGTTTGCTTGGTATTACTTATTAATTGACGGGGTTTTAAATTAGTAAGTTTTTTTTCTCTATTTTAAACAATATTTTAAATTTCATTATTTAATTTTACTGAAATACTGGTTAGGTTTCCTGATATATAATTTCAGTCATCAAAATATTAAACCATACTTTTGTTTTCGATGACTTTTTAAAATTTAAATTTGTTATAACCTTCTTAGTAACTTCTTTCCATTAGTAATTTGTTAACAGAATACTCGAAGTTATTACAGTTTGCTTGGTACTTATTATTGCAACAATCACTAACGTTCAAAATAACTTTCCAAGTTGGCAACCCTGATCTCCCATGTGTAGTATGAGTTGAATTGGCAATTATGTGCTTCATTTCATATAATGTCGCCAATAGGTTCCGTTTGCTTTTGTCAAGGACATAGCTACCGCTGTATCTTCCGTACCAATGATACAAGGCCTCCAAGTTACAGTGGCCCCAATCTGTGTTACTACAGTCTCACTAACACGGTGCTCATATCTGAAAACTGCCCCCCCCCAAAGGAATTTTAATACAGGGCTTACTCAGAGCTGTTTTGCAATTTCGTATGTTTTTATTTTAACCTTTTTAAGTGTAGTCAATCGGACTCAGAGCACAAAATTGCCTTGCAGAAAATAGAACTTAGGTCCTCATACTGGACACACACACACACAAGTAAAGCAATGTTGGTAATAATTACATATCAAAATGGCTCGAATACCTGTTGAGGAAGCAGGAGTTCGTAAGATTGTAATTATTTTTGGTACTTATGTACTATCGCAACAATCACCAGCGTTTAAATAACTCGCCAATTTGGCAACCCCAATTTCGCATGTGATATACACCTAAATTTGCAATCATGTGCTTCGTTTCATATGATATTGCCAATAGGTAACAATAATATTTAAGTACTTTATATTTTCACAAATTATGCTTTTGCATTGATAGTTTAGTTCTTTTTATGTCAGTTAACGTTAGAGTTGTATTTAATTTTTCAATTTATTTTAATGCTTGGGATATGTATTTTAGATATTCTTTTATATATAATGCTAAATTTAATTTGGTACTTATGTATTATCGCACAATCGTCAGCGTTCAAGATAACTCGCCACTTTGGCAATCCCAATTTTGTATGCGCTGAATTCGCAATCATGTGCTTCATTTCCTATAATGTCACCAATAGGTTGCGATAATACATAAGTACCTTTAATTAGACTGGCCGCAACACACCAATTTGGCGTGATTTCAAAATCATGCCAAAAACAAATAGCCTACCAATATGAAAAATTAATATTGTGGATATAATTTTAGCCTTTTTTATAGACTCTCCATTAAGAAAATTATGCCCAATATAAGATTCACAATTGGCTGGATGGACCAGCTCCCCCCCCCCCCATTTAACCAGACTGAGCCACAGCAACGCGTGGCAGGGTACAGCTAGTATATATATATATATATATATATACTAATTAATAATACTTCACAATATATATAGTATGTAATTTGCGTAACTCTTTGTTGATTCAAACACTCATTGCCATTTGCACCAAAAACTTAAGAACTTTTAGCCCTACTAAATAATTTTAGATCGCGAGGGCTGTAGGTAGCCTAGTGGTTAGAGCATCGGACTCCAGACCGGAGGACCTGGGTTCGATGCCTGATGCCACCAAAATACCACCGAGTACACGCGGAGTACGTGCTCGTTAAATCAGTGGGTCCGAAAGTCTTGTAGGTGGTCGCAAGTACAGGGGGTTGGAGAATAATTCCCTCCCCTCTAGTGCCATGCCGAAATTGTGGAGGAGGAGATAGGTGGTGTCGTCATCTATCATCAAGAAGTCCAACCTGTGTCTCACAGGCTCTTGCAACTTTCATTCCTTCCCTTCGGGAAGGACACGACAACAATGGAAACATCTCTGCATATTAACCAATCACATTACATGACATTTCTTTCTGATGATGCAACAAATAACTAATTAAAGAAAAATTGAATTTTTCGTCAAATTATAGATAGAGCCGATGACCAATTTCGCCCAATCAGGAAACTTGCTTAATGTTGCGATGTACAGCTAATATCCTGGTAATGTATTTTAATTGGTGCAAATTAGATCAGAATTGTGCCTACTTTTATGATGGACAACATTGCCCAAATATATATATATATATATATATACAATGTTTATAAAAATTAAAAATTTTAAAGAGCCGGTCAAGAAAAATATGTCAAATGTCTTTCTTTATTTTAAAATCTTTAAATTTTATAGAGATTTTGGGAACTATTTTTATGGCTATCTTTCATCCCTATTGAAAAATTCCTTTTCATGAAATTGTAGAAAATTGAGATAAGACTTAAAATGATTACTAAGAGCATCATAACCTTATTTTTAGGTCATTTTGATCTGATGTTAAAGAAAAATACCAACTAGAAATACTTCTTTTCAAATGGAATAATAATTAAGCCTTAATATTGCGTTTAGATTTCACTTAAGTAAAGAAGGTTGAATATCGTTCAGTAGCCATTTGCATTAGAATCATTTCATTTTGTCTTGCACAAAATATGCTTTATTTGTTATTTACATTGTAAGAGGAATTAAACCTTTCATTTTACGTTTTAAAAATTGTACATCTGTGTCAAATGCATTGGCAACAAAGTATTGGTAGTAATATGGTTTTACTTAAAGGCACTATTGATATGGCTACTGGTTATTCCAATTCCTGCTAATCCCAACAAAAGGAAATTTAAGCACTCACATAATTTCTCTATCCATTTAAGAAATTTAAACAATTAAAATTGAAGCTATTAATTATTTTACACACCAATCTGTCAATGATATTTTTTATTCTTATTAATTTTTATTGAACAGATTAATGTGTGGAACATTGATGACTGTTTTTAATTTGAACATGTGACATCTAAGAAGAATATGGAAGTCCAGTGCTGTTCGGTTTGGGGATACCGTGATCTCTTTCCCAAGATAGAAAGATCACTTGTGTGTCTTCTTTGAAAGATAATCAAGGGTCATCGTGCCCTTGATTATGTGAGGCTTCATCAACTATAATAGATAGTCTTGTCCGTATTTTAGCATAGTTGTATGAGAAGAGCACAGGCTAAAATGGTTTCCTCCTCCTTCAGACCATAAGAGTAAGAAAGTTATCATACTTTCACTGATGAATACTTTGGAAATGGCTTCTTGAAACTGTATTTTCAGATTCAAATAGATCATCTAATAATCTTTGATCCTAAGCTACAAAATAGATTTAGAAATCTAGCAGTTTAGTTTTTCTGTTCTTTTTATACGGGCATTCAGTGCATTGTCCATACGCTTCTAAGTCTTC